>JAIUJM010000490.1:0-15277 GCA_026262225.1 Inosperma sp. D86 | reverse complement strand
GAAGTGGTCCAGGATTCTTCCCTTATGAATCCAGCTTCCTGTAATGCCACGCAGCAGCGACAAAGTTCGAACAAAATAAAGGTATTGCTGAATTTATGCTTCGAGGCATACGTGATGAGGATAGGAAGTGGAACATAACCCTCTCTCCGTTGAAAAAATATGCTCGGCATTTTCTAGTGGATAAGATTAAATTCTATCAAGATTTGCGGTGTATCTGAATACGCACTTCAACGATTGTCCAGAAGTCCAGTTGGAGGATAAATGAGAATGTAACAAATGGCCAAAGATTGTAAACACCTCCAGAAGGTACGAGTTGCGCAATTGGATGCCCGGTGACAAGACTGAGGCCGTCGTTGATCGCCTGGTGAAAGTCCAATTCATTGCCAAGGCTTTTGGCTTCGATCAAGTACTTGACGTCCTTGGGCAGAATAGCTACCAAAAATTAGTCAGTTTACGTATGCAAAATCATAACTCTCGCATACATTTGTGTTCATAGAAAAATGGCACAAGTTGGGATACAACCCACCTCTGCCATGTCTTTGGGTTGACGAAATATTCGCCCGATCGATTAGATTCCAGGAGAAACTCGGAAAAGGTCGAGTGGAAGACTTCAATAAAACCATTTTCACACGTTAGAACAGAAGCTAGCGGTGCAAGCACAACATCTGCATCCAAAGCACGAAAATGATTTATAAAGAATTCCGCGTGTAGATACCTCAACGCATCGGGTATCCAGAACTGGGTACTCGACGTCACCAAATAGATGCCCAAAATTTCGAGGGCAGCTTTTTTCTCCAGAGAGATCATTAATTTTCGGTAGAGAGCATCGAGAGCCATGCCCGGGTTCACGGTCATATCCAAAATCGACTTCAGTCGATCATGGGGATTATGGTGCGGCGATTCTATGTATTTGACAACCGTTGCAGCATAGATGAATTGACCACTGGATCGAGTGACAATGGTTTCTAGATTTGAATTTGAAGGCCATTCGTGGGGTATACGTCTTCCAAAGGGATGATCGCGTCGGATTTGAAGTATGCTGTCATGTAAATATTTTCTGATGTCAGCTCCTTCAGAATCCACATCCGTCCCAAGTTTAATTTCTTCGTAATTGTGAAGGGCAAAAATATTCGACATTTCCCGTTGAATATGGGTATTAAAGCGACTGGAGAGCACGCAACCAAAAGGGAAGGAGTCATCGGATAATAACTGAGCCAGTGAACGGATGACACGGCGTTGATCTTCTAATTCTCCACATTCGTCCAAGGCATCGATTACGAGGACGCCCCGCGAGATACCCCGAGAATGGCGTGACTGAAGCTGTCGAAGAGGCTCCAAAAGCAAGCTCTCAGTCTGCGATTCAAGGGAGCGAAGCAAAATGGAGGGTTCAGCTGCAACTTTCCGAGCAATGTAAGGACGAAGCTCAGGTAATATGGTTTCAGCAATTTGATAGGCGAGCGTATTAATGAAGCGGGTCGCATCGTTACTGGTCCGGTCGGTGTCTGTCGCGGAGAAGAAAAAGCCACCTGCATAGTAACCTCTCTTTTTGCAGATCTGTGCGATCGTATTCAAAAGTGATGTTTTCCCGGATCCAGCTGGTCCTAGAACAACAAAGATGGGTTTCGTCTTGCCTCGCGTTTCAATCCAGTCTAAAATCTTCCGTGTTTGGACCTGACGTGTGCCAGGTGAGCATGGAGATGATGATGATCGTGCACGAGCATCGTGGTATGCGCTCGGGGAGGTCGATTTCTCCAATTTATTGAAGGCCTCACGTTCGGCTGCCGAAAGCTCAATTGTCGGTACAGGGCGAGGCGTAGTCATGTTTGTAGGGCATGTAAAAAAGGAACAGAATAAGTAGACAAAATGGAATGGTCTAGGTGACTCAAACATACTTTTCAACACCTCCACTACCCGGTCCACCTTCTTGTCAACGTCATATTCCCGGAGATACTTTAACGTGTGGGCTTGAACATCCTCGAGCTTCTTCCATTCCGCAAGAGATACATCTTGTAATCCTTGATTGACGTTAAGTCGATAGTAAGGGTACGACCGGGCAGGGTCTCGTGCTACCTGGTCGGATATGCTTTCACAATTTGTTGCAATCCCTTTGAGTACCCTAATAACGTCCGTAGGTAACAGCTTTTGAAATGTATCGGGTCGCGCCATTCCAATGACATGTGCTTGCCCTGTTTCCAATGAGACGACGCAGGATATTGGTCGATTGTGATAGAGTGCTGTTGCCTCGTCTATCACAAGCTTCACAGGATTATTACAGCCAAAGCCACCATCGATATATCTCTGCTTAATCGGTTCTCCGATTTCGATATGTTTAAAGAAAGTGGGGGCAGCGCTCGTCGCCCTGGCCGCTTCGACGATGGTACAGTTATAGGTAGGATTGGCACCAGGTTTCCAAGTACGAAAAAGAGATGGAAAACTAAGGTCTCCTGCTGGCATAGCACAGACGAAGCTGCCAGGCCAATTAAATGTAAATCGAAGGGAGATCTAGAGCACGAGGGATAACGCACCATTTGGGTCCTTCTTCGTCCAGCATACGTACAGACCTGGCACGCATTCGATTGAATTTAAGTGCCTTCTGGATGACAATCACGATGGCTTCTTCGAGACGAGAAGCTTTGAATTTTCCATCCTGGAAGAACCACTTTTGTTGGGAGAAGACATATTCTGCAAGTTCTGCGTAACACTTGATGGCGTCGTCTATTGACATTTGCAAACGGAAAAGCATGATCACGATAAGTCTGTTTACGAGGGATTTGTTAATTAACTTGGATTTTGTCAGGTACAGATTTTGCTGATAAATTGCGACGCACCCGCCTGTGCTTGTTCCTCCTGCAAGATGGAAAACATCACATGGTCGAGGAAGTGGAAGAGTCTTATCTTCTAGCATTCTATAGAGAATCTCTTTCAACATAAGCAAAGGCGATAACCCTCGAATACCTCCTCCATCTGGTCAAAAATTGAGTTCAAATACCTCGAAAATTGAAATTTGTTATTACCTATCGACAACAATCGGAGACCAGGGTTGTCCTCAGTTCTGCTCGTATCAGCCATGGACTGAAGAATTGACTGATCTAAACGGGGACGAACATTGGAGCCTTTATATATCCCTTTTGAATGAAAGCACAGAAACAGTGGCTAGCGCCCGAGCCAGCCAGCCGTCACTCGACTCAGTTTGACAGCACGCAATCGGAATTACATAGTCAGGCCGAAGACTCAAACCCGTTCAAGTCGGCAGCTGAAAAGATATTCTGGAACGGTACATGGCAGTGGCAGAATTGCCAGTGAGCTCGGATCCTAAGCCCAGAGGAGGAGAGGAGAAGAGAAAGGAAGAAAAGTATTTTTTTTCCACGTTATCTAGTAAATGATGATCAAACTTGATTTTCATAGTCTAGACCAAGGTACAGTCGTTTGCATAACCGTTTGCAGTCCAACTTTCTCGAAAAGCTGTTTGTACTTGTATTTACCTTCCTGTTTTGGCAGGAAGTTCCAATCTCCGCCCCCAACTCATTGCCATTCCCTTGCATCCCCCTCTGTCGCTTTCAATGAACCTTCCTATATCCCAGAAAATGCGCAATCGCACTGTTGTTGGGGGAATACTGCCAGAAGAAATTGCAGCATCGCATAGTCGATTTCCTGATTTCGATATATTTGACACCTGTCACACATGTACAAACAACTTTTTCAAAAGTTACTATTAGCACTGCAAACGGTTATGCAAACGACTGTAACGTCAAATTTTATAAATCTGGGTCTTGATAAAACAGTACGCGGCCAACCTCGGGACTTTTAACTCATGGCGTTTGAAGCATGGTACCTGGAACAGTCTGGCATTGGCAGCCTATGGAAGAGCTGACTGCGGTGTTTATCAGCCCTATCGGAGTCCCTTCCTGTTTCGATTTACGTAAAAGTTTTACGAAGTTGTTTCGATACTTAGTCGGTGCCTAGCTCGATCAAAAGTACAGATTTATCTAACGGTTCTGCATGTCCTGCTGCCAAATACTCATTGCGGCCGTTTCCGCTCCCACAGAGACATCTAAGTCACCCACTAGGAACCATCTCAAGTTTGAATTTCGTCGACGGGGTGGATAATAAACAGGATCAAAACTTGGTGCGCAACAATGAAGGGTGGAAAGCTGAGGTGATGCGGGCACTGAACGGTGAAGAGCAATTGCAATGAAGGCTAGCAGAGAAGCGAATGAGACATGGGTGAAAGGAAGCGCTGGAGGCAGGAAGAGATACGAATTAGAGAAGAGGACATGTGAACCAGTGCCCGAATCTAAATGAAGCAATTGACGACGATGTCCACGGGCAGAAGGTGGGGTCGACGATTTATGCTGGATTATGTAAATCGGCCCGCATAGGCCGCCTGCTTGAGTTCTTTATTTTTATGGACAATCTGTAAGACAGTGGTATACTAGGACATGTAGGTACGTAAATATGATAAGTGATTGCTTCCAACAAAATCCGCGTCGTACACCTTATTCTTCCAGTATTCTTGCCAAAACAGATGCTATTACAAGCAAGCTAATTTCCGAGTCACAGGTATGCATCACTTCACCGTGAGGTGATATAACCTAGCTTAGTTTAATATGTTATTAGCTCAAGGGAAATAAGCGGAAGAATAGACAATTCAAATCACTTGCATAATCACAGTGGAACCCTTCAAGTTTTCCACAGACTAAGTAAAAATAGGAAAACATTGAACTTAAGTTAGATTGCTGTTACAGCTTGAAAGAGAAGTTCAAATGTATATCAGAAGATATGTTGCAGCCCAGAACAGGCCCATAGCAGTTGTTACAAAAAAACAACTGAAAATTGGACGCAGTTTTAAAAAGGGAACGAAGAGAACCAACACAGAAGGAAGCAGGCCAACAAAAGAAGAGGTGACGCTATGCATAAACAGATCCGTGGAGTTACTGGGCGGGTCCATAGAAAACCAGATTTGGACAACTTGCATCTAGTAGCAGAAAGTCAATGACACATCTGTATAGGTCTAAGGAAGAGATCCATCCGACGGCCCGTCTAGCAAAAACAACTTGCTATCGTAAACTTCCCGAACTGTTAAGTCTCCTCGAATGCCAAACACAGCTGGTGCCTATACGGAGGCTAAAGGGGTCGGACACTCTTGTAGATCACTTACCAGTGAGTACCGCCCTACTCGGAACCATCTTGAGAGCGTACGTGACCATAAGTAAAACAAATTTTAGAGCGCTAGAAGGGTCTTAACGCTTGCTTAAGGCACCAGACAGCATTGGCAGGTTGTGGCGTACCAGAAGTAATTAAAAGTTTGCGGAAATGCTGGCAGATGACGAATTTCTCTTCTATGCCAAAGTCACATAGTAAGGTGTCCATTCTCCTGTGTATATTCTCAGGCGCCCAGAGACTCTTATCAGCTTATCTTTACGTACTTGTTCATTTGATCTTTCAAAATATAAATGAGATCACCCGTGCCTGAATCATGGGGCAATGCCGCACATATCACCGAGATACAGGACCCAACTGGCCAAACGGAGTAGTCGTTAAAGAGAATGCGTATCGGCGCACAAGCTATTGACCAGCCAACTCTTTGAGAGCTTCCACCATCTAACGAATCTGACTTCGCTACTTCGTCATCACTGAGGCCGCCCACTGAACAGGATAAAAACGTGCGGAAGCAAGACGGTTTTGGTAAAAATCCGGAACGCAAAAGAGGGGCCAGCATTAGGTCGCACAGGTGACATGGAGGAGTCCGATTGCGAAGAGCAGCCAAACGACTTACAGGACAGGCGCAGAAAGGAGGAAAAGCGGAGACGAAGAAAAGGGGAAGAACGCCAACTTGGTAGACATTGGGGACACGAGGTGGAGGCGGCATTAGGTCGCAAATGGAATGACATGCAGGGGTCCAATTGGGAGGAGCAAGAAAGCGATATGCACGACAAGCATAGAAAGCAGCAAAAACAAAAGGAAAAGGACGAGCAAGAGAAACAGGAAGAGAGACGAATGAGAGAAGAAGAGCGCAAACGCAGAGAAGAGGAGAAACGTCGATGGGACAACCATTACAAATTGAAAGGGCAACAGCGCCAATTGGAAGTGCAACACCGACGGGCGGTGGAGCAGCAAAGAGCAGAGGAGGAACTGCGCAAGAGAACTGAGGAACTTGACAAAAATGAAGAGGCGCTCCGCCAATGGCAGGCGAATCTGGGCAGGAGGGAGCAAGAGCAGCAGAAGATGAAGGACAAGCTCAGAAAAGAGGCGCAGGAGCAGGAGCAGGAGCAGGAGCAGGAGGAGCAGAGGCTGAACGAGGTCGCTCAGCGTGAAGCACTACACAGGCGTACCGTGGACAATCTCCAAATAGCTAATCGGATGGCGGCCAACGGCCGCAAGGAAAAGAACGAGTCGGTTCAAACTGATCAATATTATCATTCCACAACCTCCGGACAGCCCCCATTTTCAGGTCCACCGAGCTACAGCCAACCTGCATGGTCATCTACCAATCAAAGAGCACCAGAACGAGTTGACGGTCCACCCCCGTCTCGGAGGTTGTCAGACTATAGCCAATCATGGCCATCTACCAATGAAAGAGCACCAGAACGAATTGAGGGACCATCCCCGTCTCGCAGCTCGTCAGACTATAGCCAACTTTCATGGCCATCTTCCAGTCGAAGAACACATAGCCGAGTTGATGGACCATCTTCGACTCCGAACTCGCCAGCTTCGGAAACAAGTAACGATAACCCTTTCTCCAGCCAAAAGGTTTTTACAGCAGGCGGACGACGGAAAATGGTGAGGTTCCCTGACAAGCTTCAAATCTCGTTTCGCAAAAGCACAAGCACGAGGCTTGACGAGGAATTGGAGCAAACTGAATTAGGTGGGGGAATTGAAGAAGACACAGTCGAGCAACCTCCACCATTTATACGGCCAGGGGGCGGACGAAGAAAATTCAGACAAAGCCAATTCGACCCATCTGAACAAAATTGACAAACCATATCCAACGTGACCACAATATCTCGTAGGTCCTTGGATTTCGTTGTATTAATGGTTTGCTGACCGTTCGAATAGCGTCATGATACTTTTCTTCCAAGTCACGTTACGGTTCTCCGAGCTTGAACAAGATAGAAACCCCCACTCAAAGATTCAGCAGACGAGTTCGTCATGGATTTGTCTGCCCTGCTATTCATTGAATGACCATTAATCACCCAAACTAGATCTTGCACTTACAGATAGTTGTTCGAAAACACTTTGACCTTTGCTTGCATTTCTATGGTTCTTTTCGTGGTTCGAGTTTGAGATATTCTCCTAATAGATATGTACGTAATCGATGGCCTATGTTGTAGAGCATGTGTATAGCCCCCCTTCTCGTGACTCGGCGATGCCAAGGATGCCTGTGACCAGAGGCTGGCCGATATCTTTAAAAGATGTTTAGTAGAATTATGTTGTAACTTTGTGAAATTCAGTATCGCCTACAGGATATATTTAATTCGATTCCTCACGTCACCTCACTCCTGGGAATGTCAACTCCATCAGCCTAGTCAAAGTCAATTAGCAAATCCAATAAGAAAAACCAATCAGGAAGAAATAAACGAGCATCTTGTTAGTAAAAGATTTGTGACTAGACAACTGCCAGTCGTAAGAAACAACGGTTGGAAGTAGTAGGCCTGCGACTTAGACGACAGACGTAGAAACGATGAAACAAAATGCAATGCGCAAGATAGGTTGGAAGAGAAGAGAAGGGCATTAGAGACGAGGAACCGCAACGCAGGGATTAGGGGGCATGAATGGAGAAGCAGCGACCAAATAGCCAGTCTTATCTTTACGTACCATCTTATTGATTTGATCATTCAAATATAAGTCGGAGTGAATAAAAGTGAGGTCACTCCGTACATAGCTTCGGCCCTCTGAGTCAACGCCAAACGGAATTAAGTCCCCTTGCCAAAGCACGCTGAGCATTGCTACAACTGACTTGTCGAATTTCCATCACGTACGAATCGAGCTTACCCGCAATTTTCCACTCTACATTCTTGGCTTCATAACTTCAGGATAGAAACATGTCAGGGGCGGTAGGTGGGCCTAGCAAGGACTGGGGACGCAAAGCAGAAGAGGCATTGGTTCGCAAATGGGACGACATGCAGCTCTCTGGTTGGGCGCCAGACTCACAGGACCAGAGTAGAAATGAAAAACAAAGGGAAAAACAAGCGAGATTCGAGAAAACCATTAGAGAGGAAGACCGGCAACGCAGAAATGAAGAGAATCCTCACCACAAAGGGAAAGAACAGCCCGGATTCGAAGAGCAATACCACAAAATGGAAGAAATCCTGCGCAAGAGGGATAAGAAACTCAACAAAAAGGATGAGGAGCTCCACAAGAGGGCAGTAGAATTGGGCAGGAGGGAGGAGGAACAGCGGAGGATGGCGGACAGCCAGCCCAGAAAAGATGGGGAGGCGAAGCAGAGAAAGGATGTGAACGAGGACGCTCGGCGTGAAGCACAATACAAGCGGACAGTGGACAATCTTCGGACAGCTGATCAGATGACGGCCATATTGCGCACGGAAAAGGACTCGGCTTTGAAGAATCAGTATTACCGTGCAACACCTGGACAGACTCAATTTACCTATCCACCTAGCTACAGCCAACCTGCATGGGCGTCTACAAGTCGAGGAACGCCGGAACGAGTAGATGTACTACCAGCTGCAGCACCTTCGTCTGCGAACTCGCCAACTTCCGAAACGAATGGTAACAACCCCGACAATGGGTGGTTCACTGCTGGCGGTCGACGAAAAATGTCGAAATTCCCTGCCAGCCGTGGCATTTTGATTCGTAGAGGGACAGGCGAGACGGTTGAGCCAGAGGGGAGGCGTAATGAGGGGATGCTTCCAGGCAACCCACCATTTATACACCCAGGCGGTGGACGAAAATTTAGAAAGAGTCAAATATTAGTTCCAGTCGACAGATTTGACGACCCTGAGGGTGCTCCGTACGTACAAGGATTTTACCGTTCCATAAATAGTTTGCTGACCGTTTCACCAAATAGCATCATGACAGTGTTTCCTCCCTGAGTCACGGTCCTCGAACAACTCATAGATTACGAGTTTGTCACGGAATTGTTTGCCTTTTTTTTCGTTCAATGTCCATTGATTGAGACTAGATTCTTGCACTTACGGACCACTTCTCTGGTTGTTTTTGCTCGATGTTCCATGTTTTTTCTGCAGTTCGTATACTTTTGGTGTCCAAATAATCCTGGCAACGTATGTGGTCGAATCGTGTGGCCGTTGTAGAGTATAATATGTATATTATAGACCTGCCAGGTAATTAGAAATGAGGTCATCTTTTGAGAATTGACCATGTGACTTAGCTACGCGGAGTTGAGTGCCTTTACCAAAGAGCGCCGTGCCTGGCTTCGATTGACTCGTTGAATTTCCACCACATACGAATCGACCTCTCAGCAATTATCGACCCGATTTGACAAAGGGGATACAAAAATGCAAGAACAAGGTGGATCTAGTAGTGATTGGGGTCGAACAGTATTAGAAGAAGCATTGGATCGCACACGGGATGGCATCCAGGACCCCGATTGGGAAAAGCGGGCCAGGCGTATACGGGAGGAGCAAAAGGAAGAGCAAGAGAGACTGGAAGAGAAGCGAATAAGAGAGGAAGAGCGCCAACGAAGAGCTGAGGAGAAACGTCGATGGGACGAGTATCACAAACGGAAGGGTCAACAGCGCAGATTGGAAGACCAAGACAGACGGATGGCGGAGCAGAATAGAATGGAAGAGGTCCTTCGCAAAAGGGATGAAGAATTAAATAAAAGGGACGAGGAGCTCCGCAAGAAGGCGGCGGAATTAGGCATGAAGGAGGAAGAACAGCGGAAGAGGACGGAGGGTCAGAGACGGAATGTGAACGAGGACGCTGAGCGTGAAGCACAACACAGGCGGGGAGTGGACAACCTTCGAACAGCTGATGAGATGTCAGCTATTGTGCGCAAGGAAAAGGGGGACTTGGTTTCGAAAGGTCGACATTCCCTGCCGTCATCTACGCCAATCCCGTCTACAAGTCCACCCAGCTATAGCCAACCTGCACGAGCATCTACTGGTCCCACTCAAAGAACACCCGAACGAGTAGATGTGCCACGTTCGTCTCCGACTTTGCCAATTCCTGAAATGAGTCCACGAAATATAGCGAAATTCCCTGCCAACCTTGGAAATCCATTTCGCAAAGGGACAGGCGAGACGGTTGAGCTAGAGAAAAAACCTAGCGACCCAACTTTTATAATCCCAGGTGGTGGACGGAAATTTACAGGGAAGTCAAACTGACAACCCTCAAATGCTCTCGTAGGTCCTAGGATTTTACTGTCGCATAAATCATTTTTCTGATTCGGTTTGTTTGAGACTCAGTTTTACACTCACGGATCCCTGCTCGATATCTTTGATTTCTATGTTTCGTTCTGCAGTTTGTAACATCAACAGCTCCTGGCACGTTTAATCGATGGACGATGTTGTAGAGTATGTGTATAGACCTGGCGGTGGCGGTTAAATAATAACAGCAATGGTTGTGCTTTGAATAATGCAATCCAGGCCTGGAATTACCTGATGAGCCGGAACATACCCGTCTTAAAAAAATCAGCACAGCAATCAATATGGTGGCTCAAATTTCTAATACTCACTGAAGCTCTTCAAATTCATGTACTCATTGACTAGGCCCGGAAACGTCGTCGTAAATTTTGTTGCAAAGAGCACGTAGGATTGACACAAGTAAAGTGGGTGGAGTGTCTGTGGAGTATAGGCAAGGATTTACATCAGCCATTCGCCTCCTCTCTGCACTCAGGCTAGAATGCTCTGGTCTTATAAAATGTCTCACAGAGGTTGACAGGATAATATTGCCTATCCGTAACTTGATGAATCTTGAAGGATAAGTATGCCACCAGAACGAGTATGTAGGTTGAATCTCTCTTTTCGTCCACGCTGGGCTCAGCAACTTGCACGTCGTTATAAAGCGGTGAAGATCGGTAACAGAAGCGCACTGATCGTGAAGGGTCACTCCTGGACAGTGTTCGTTGTGAGATTACTAAATATAGTTCAATGATCTGATTAAATGGTGTGCATATCAACAAGGATGTGAACGAGGCAACGCTTTGTTTGGCACATAATGCTAGGACATTATAAAACGCCTTCTCTTTTCGAGTCCTACAAACAGAAGGTAAATAGGCTTTCACTTTTTCCCATTTAAAAAATCGATGTTAGCCAATTTGATAGAGAAAGGAATAATTAAAATATGCCCACTTTATCCTTGACTTTATCATCATAACAGCCATCCGAGACAGGAGACGGTGCGAGGCTGACTACACAGCTTGTACTTTCCCAGCCATTGTCGGCTTCAGCCTGGGCACAGCGCGTATGATATTGGTCAGGCCCAACTTGGGCGGACATACAGAGGTAGATGATGGATGACGGTGGAACAGGGTAGTTCACACCCCCAAGGCGTCGACCAGTTGGTGAATAATAGGCGATGGAAAGGTCTTGCTTCAGGTGTGTCGCGAGGGCTAAGGAATAAGGCGAGGGACAGGTAGTGGAGGTAACCACAGAGGTGGTTGCGAAGCACCATGTTCCCCCAGTGCTGTTTTGGACACACATGGAATGAGAGTAATCGCAGATTGGCACTGTAAATGCTGCAAAAATTGTGTGCAACACGCAGACGAGGGAGAAGGCGATCTTCATAAACGTGGAAGAGGTTGCGCTCCGCATGGTCGAGTAACAGGGGGGTTTTGAATCACGATCGCGGCTGGGTGTACAGCAGGTTTTGGGATCCCAGGTGCTTTTATAGCATCGGAACCGTTTGGTCTGCTAAGAATAACGCCGCAAAGTATTTGGGAAAGAAAAGGACACGTGAAGTCAGTCGTTGAACGACGTCTTGATTGATACCAGATATGTTGGGATGCGTTTGCAGATATTCCGAGGTAAATGCCGTTAATCTTCAAATCACTGGCTCTTCTGTGTGGGCTGCGGACCACTCTGCAAATTCACCGCACAGGACACGCGGCGAGATATGGCCTGCCCACTACATAGCCATCCGGACGGCCTTAACTTCTTTGTCCCTTTGGTTCCTGGGTTCATTGGCAACGAGGCACCAGTGTACAAACTCGAGGATATATCATATTGAGCATTACAAAGCTTTCTTTGGCCAACAACCTGATAGAAGCTGTTCTTGATATTCAGCGGTTTCGGAAAAGAACCGGAAGGAGACAGACTTACACCCCAAATACACAGATTACAATCAGACCATATCTTGGAACCGTCATTCCGGCATTCACTGCACAAAGGTAACATTACCCGAAATAAACAATAACTCATTGACGCAAACGAGAGGCTTGGGCAACGAAGATCCATACCAAAACGAAGTAGGCTCCCAAATTCTTCGAATTGAATAAGAAGATCTCCCTGAATGTATCGTGGCCTTCTTTATCATCCATAAAACTCTGGGAACTATCAAAAAGTCGGTGTAAACAGCCGGTCTTGTAAGACAAGTCCCACAACTCCATTAAATGGTCATCAGCCTCTAGTACGAGGTGTGCTCTGTTGTTTTTGACGTGTGATATGTCCTATCCGAGTTTATGATAGGACTATAACATGCGAACCAAAGGACGTCAGCGGGAGATAAGGAGTAGAGTCGAAGACCCTTCCGACAGTGAAGAAGCTGCCGTCTAATCGGAGAATTTCTTCCATAGTGGCCTTTTGCGGTGGTTGCAGCGAAAAAGAGAATCGAGTTTTAACTGATATCGATAAGCACGCAAGGAGGCTCGAATTTCGTTCTTGAGGGACCAGGGATTCGGGAATTCTTCACTTTGAACATCACGTGGATAATTCCCACCAGAGTCATCATCAACGACAACCATTCTCTGTTTTGTTGACAGAACTGCGAAGGCTTCGACGTCGTCAAGGACAGGTTGTTCATGAGGAAGAAGAACAAGTTTTGGGGGTCCACAGTTTAATTTGTATGAGTCTCTTTCATTTCATGGTCTCGGAGAGAATATCTAATACGACATTCAAATAGCGAAAAAGGAGGTGAAATCGAACCACCTGCCATATTTGAATGTGAAGACAAAGCTTTTCCATCTTCAACGTTCGACCCTTATCAGACGTATCGCTCATTCCGCTCGCCGCACCGCCTGCCTTCGGCTCAGGCATCTTCTAGCCAGAGAACCAGAACCATCGTCGTCTCGCAATCGCACTTTCACCTCCATCACGATGATACCAAAACGGACATTCGGCGAGTCAAGCTCGTACGTTGAAGGTATCAGTGGTGTGCTGCCGATAAGCTGACGGTGAAGAGGAGGAAAGGAGTGCGTACTATTCGAGATGGCAAGAAACAGGCCTAAAACAACAAGGAGAAATGAATGTCGAGGTTATCTTGTTATGCGACTCGAAGACGATGAAGTCGAGGCCACCAAAGTGGAATTCAGATGCTCCCTTTGTCCTTCAGTGTTACTCCCCGTTAATTTGGGAGGTCTGTTCGAAGGTGGACGCTGCTGAGCTTGGAGCTAATCGAGGTCCCACCAAAAGACACGTCCATTATTATCTCGAAGCTCAACGACAAAGTTGCCACCAACTCCAACGCATCGTTTCAGTAACCTGTGGTCATTTCTCCCATTTTTCCGATATCTGCACTCTCCGCTTCTCCGCCAATACTGCCACCAATACTATTAACACCGTCATGTGCAAAACATAACAAATATGCCTCCACAAGCCGTGCTGCGGACCATTGATGCGGAGACAAGCATTAGGGCTGCCTAAATCATGCAACGTCCAGTAGGATTAGCGAAGATCGTCATTTCTGGTGGAAAGTGGAGGGACTGTGATGGGCCACAGGTCAGGATGGGATACTCCGATCTCGTATCAAGGTCCGCGATCGTGCACGTTTTTGGGGATGCCGACTGACCTGATTCAACTTGGCAAATTTTGTACAGCTTCAGGAACCAATGGTGAGAGCTTTCTGCTCGGAACCTTAGCCTTTCACATTTCAACTTCGACCTAGCTTGTCAAGCCGTTACAATATGAATATTTTTATATCCGCCTCAACTGTATGAAACGCAAGTGGACCAGGATAGGATAGGATCGACAGCATAAAACGTAGAACTTGAAATTAACACCTGCCTCTCCCGTAGCGAAACTCTTCGACTTCTAGAATCCTATACACGATTTCACCCTTGCGAACGTTTTTCTGGTTATCCCTCTCCCTGCTAAGCTCTACTCATTACATCTAACCAAGTGAAGGGTGGTCACTAACGTTCCTCGCTTCTTTCATACTGTCGTTTTCTGCTAGGACTGACCACTAGCAGCATCTGTAACGGGCGCTCTTATACTATCCTTACCCTGTCATTTACACAACGGAACATGATGCTTTATTGTCTTCATTCCAAGGATCGTCATGAGTTGCCAGTGTGCCACTGAGATGCAACTCAGCCTTAGATCTGCAACGACAGAAGATCCGCAGTCATGGATCTGACAATGTTCAGGGCCACAAGCATCATTTCACAGTCATTGCGATGGTACTGCTAAATGGAGGTAAACAACAATCCAAAGTAAGGTAAACGTACGGTATGTAAGAACGCAAGGTAACGCATAAATTGTTCCTAATTATGACCTCGTACCGCAAAGTTCGCGGGCATCTATTTTTACCATTTACACCTGGCGGTCTTCAGGATTTGTCCACTTGGCTTCGAGGTGTGGAAGACCACCCTCGTTTGTTAGATTAGATTGCGTGATCAACAGTTATAGGTATTAGGACAGGCCCGATCTTTAAAAAGAATAGATTGTGCAACACGCCTAATGATTCAAATTATTGTCAGGTCTTCATCAACACGAATACAAAACACGCTATTGGAATCAAATCAATGGCACTTGTACTACCACAGCAGAGTTACTGTCACCTTTTTTCCGGCGTTTTCCGAGGTTACCATGTGCTGAATTCGACCTAATTCGACCCAGAATATAGGACCGGCCTTCCTCCACTCTTTAACACAGCAATGTACTGCTGAATGGAGCTAACAATACAACTTTCGAAAGCACGACTGAACAGAGCTAATCATACAACCAACATAATATTAACATTCCACAGCCGAATGGTCGGCCCTACTTATTCGTGCGCGGTGGCAAAACAATCAGCGTTGACTGATGCCGCGATATATATATACCTCGGTGTGTCGGCCAGACTGTGAGTGTGACCACCGCTTTACAAAGTACTGCTAAATGGAGTTAATAATACACTTTTTGAAAGCTATCGCGATGGCACT
>JAIUJM010000489.1:0-15287 GCA_026262225.1 Inosperma sp. D86 | reverse complement strand
GCCTTCCTTTGCTTCTTCAGGATGGACCTCCACGAAGACGCCGAAAAGAACTTGGTGACCGCCACTTTTGAGATTCCCGGCGTCCCAAAGGAGAACCTCGACATCAACGTTCAGAACGGTCGTCTCACCATCACTGCTGAAAATAAGCAGGCGTCCGAGTATGGTGATCATGGTTGGACGATTCGCGAGCGTCGTTATGGAAAGTATTCTCGTACCTTGCAGTTGCCCGACGGTGTTAAGGTATATTCTTCTGCGCATATATTTTATGATGTATCGAAAGATTGATTTGTCCATTTTTTAAAAAAATCTTTGTAGGAGGAAGCGATCAAGGCGAATGTGGATAACGGCCTTTTGATTATCACTTACCCAAAGACAACGCCTGAGCAAGCTCCCAAGAAGATCACGATTGTTTAAAAGCGTTTTTGAAATTGGTTGGTGATTAAAAAATTCTCGCAAAATTATGGGCAGCAAAGCAATCTTGTACATTAGTTGAACGATTTTGTAAAAAAAATCTCGAGCACCCGTAATCGGTTATTGAATTCTTTGTATCATAAAACATTAACGAATTCATAAATTACAGAAAAGAATATGAAGCCATAAACTATCTACGAAAAACAGAATCATTTTTGTACAATATTAGTCGTAATCGTCATCCATCCTCCAAGTTTGAAAAAAAATATACCAAACGTAAGGGAAATAAATAAATAAATTAGTTATCTACTAAGAATGACCAGAATCCTTCACCATCGGAAGATGCTGTTTCGAAATATTGCGTCGCCACCAACCACGGACACCGCCACCACTACCACCGCCCAAAGAAGCCGTCGAACTCAAAGTCAACTCTTCCGACATACTAACAGCAAGATGGCCAGTATTATCAACCACAATCCGTCCACCAGGTGTACTCCGTGCATTCACGATCACTTTCTGCCCAGTACTATCATTATTGAACGAGCGACTCTGAAACGAGCTTGTCGAAGTTGTATTATGAGAGTGCTCACTTGCACTATCACTGGCATTGACCGAATACGACGTGTCTTCACTTGTTTTCCGAATGGGTAATATCGTCCCATTTGGATCACGCGAAAGTCCTAGCCCGATCATGCCACCACCACCTCGGTTCATTTTTCCACCTCGAATCGGTGGTGGTAAATCAGGAGAAGGAGGTTCATAAATCGTGAATGGCGTCTCTTCCGACTTATCGAAAACCGTGACGGGATTGAACAAAGATTCTATAAGCATCTCTGTCGTTTTCGTTCCATATGCCATGGGTAACCGTTGAACATCAAACGCAACGCTCACTTCGTCCCCCGTTCCATGTTCGTCGAACGATGTCGCCTCGTCTTCGGTTTCTGTCTCGGTGTGATGGTGGTGATGGTGGTGATGGTGACTGTGGTGGTGGTGCTGCTGCTGAGAAGAGGTGTCGAATATTCTCCGTTCTGAACGTGCTGTCTTTGGTACTCTTGCTGTTGATTTGAGACCGCTGAGAAGGTCTGTTTCGAGTTCTTCTTGATTTTTGTAAGGGCCGTAGAGATCGAGAGCGCGTGGTCGCTTTTTTACGGATTCTTTCTCCAGGAAACCAGCGATTCCGTTCAGGATCTCTCCTTTTGCCAGCGGTGGGGGGATATAAGTTGGTTCACCGCTGAGATAGTCTATCTCTATCGTCAACTAAAAATGAAAAAGAAAAAAATCAGCCATCGATAATTAAGGTTGCAGAGCATGATATAAACATACCTTCAGTATAGCATTCGTCTTACTTTCCTTCAAAAGGTACCGGCGCTCAACACTTCCATGGTCCACATACTCCGCAAGATTGAGGTATACAGCCCCAAGACGCGGATTCTGAGGATTTCCATTGACATCTCCCGGGATGACACGTTGATAAACAACCAGTTTTAGAGGATTCGGAAGAACATGTGACGTTTCCCGGTCGATATCAAACTTGAGCACCGTATCCAGCGTTTGCAACCATTTTACTGAATGGTCTTTGAGCGGAAGGAAGGAAGTTGTGCCACGTGCGGGAGCCATGTTACCGGTGTCGAATGTAGCTGGGGTGTTAGTTCCGGAGACCCCACCGTTGGGGATCATGGTCAATGAGGAAGAGCTGGCGATTGGGGCGATACCGCTGGCAGATAGGTGGCCCCATTCTGTGGTTGTTAAATTTGCTGTTGAATCACTCAAATCCGAAGATTGAGAGGAGACGGTTGAGGGGAGAGATACCGGCATGCTTGGTCTTGGCGCTGCAACTGATGAAACGCTGGCATTGCGTGAACCAGGATACAGCCCCGTCGGAGACCGTAGATTATTGACCTGTCTGTCATCCTCTTGCAAACCTGGACTTTTCAAGCCTGCTCCTGGTTCGTTTATCGATTTTTCGGACCGCCCTTTGACTTTTCCAAGCAACTTTTGCTTCGAACCTGGATTTGCTTGAACATTTTTGAATTTCCAACGGACCGCAAACTCTCCTCCCACAAAGGGCACACTAGATATCTCGTGGATGATGAGACGGGCGCGAAAGTAGGCATGTCGTGGTAAAAGGTGACCGAGCTGAGCGCGAAGGCCTGTTGGTGTGGCGGGTGGTGGCATGTCATTGATGCTGACACTGCTCCCGTTACCGGTTAACGTTTTCCGGAGTGACAGTTGTGTTGGGACTCTGGGAGATTTGAGTGCGGGGGATCGTAGACCACCTGGAGATTTTACACCGGGTGGTGACATGAGTGGGCTCAATAAGGGGCCTCGAAGTCCTGAAGCCTTGTGTTGGTTTTGAGACATAAATTTTTTTTTCTGGGTGATAAGTATTAAATGGGAGGGGCGCTTGTTAAGTGTTTGCTGGATGCTACTTAAGAAAACTTGGAACGTGGCAAAGAAGAGGAGCGCTGATTAGACGGAAGATGTACTTTCGGTTGATAGGTTAGATTGGGCGGCTAAGTGCAAGTCATTTTGGAAAAGGAAAGCGCTGAAGGAAGACGAATCAAGCTCTCACTGCCACCGCAGGGGCAGTGACAACGGCGATATTGATCGATCATCGGCATTCCATTTATGGTTGGAAGTGTACGAAGCAGCGATAAGACTTCAAGAGAAGATAAATCAGAGCTAAAAGATTCCAATTGCGGCATCATTTGTAAATCATGGAATTTTTAATGTCAATGTCATGATGCAATGGGATCTACAGAAACATCAATGATCTAAGAGGACCTGCGTATTGTTGAAGGCTGCGTTGGATCCATGGAGACGTCAAAGTATCCAACTCGAAAATAAATCGTTGGACGCTGGGAAGGTGGCGGGTAATAAGGAACTCATTCTTGATGTCAATATGTAAGGAGTGGAGCAGGTACACTGGTACAGGGCAATATTGTACTGTACTGACTTCTCCCGTTCATTTGGTTACCAGAAAACTCTAAATGTGTTACCGTAATTCGTGGCACACTCATTTGTGCCTTATCGAGAGTCCTTCAAATGATTATTCAAGTTCAAGATCTCTTACTATTAGACGCATCTTGTCACATGCCACAATTCCCAAAATAAACTCCGACTGCCAATAAAGACGTTGTAACAGAACGATAGCGACGGCACGACGACGACTGGGTAATGGGCATCACAGTCCATTTCCTAAATGTAAGGTTTTTAATGACTGCTACCAACTTACCAGATAAGCTAGCGAAAGGAGTTTTCCCCCCTTCGTAACGTCGCTATGAATTCGTTCGACGCGATGAACAGGGAAACCGATGGAAAGGGGTTTCCCTGTTCATCGCGTTGATGTTGCTTTATTTCGACGCAACGCAGAGGGGAAACTCTCTTCGCATGTCGAAATAGATCTACATCATGCGACCGAGAGGGTCCTCGATGTAGAGTTTTCCATGTCACGTAACGAGAAGGGAATCCACAGGCAGGAGGGGAGGAAGGCATAAGGCTTAAGGTACGCCCCGTTTTATGTTTTTTTTTTTGATAAATACAAGCAACACACGGTCCATCATTACCAGGCCCAGCATACACGGCACCCCAGGTGCAGCCAAAGCAGCCATCACGCTCCAGCTGCCAAGGCGATAGCGGGACCAACGTCGTCAACGACGACACGGATAAAGTGGGAGGCCTAAGGCACGCCCCATTATAATGCGTTGGCGGCTATCCTTCCCACTGAACACACCCACGAGCATGGTTGTTGGTGTTCATTGATATCGGTCTCTTTCCAACCTGCCAACCACCCACTGCATGAGGCCGGCCTCCACCTCTATGTCGGAGTCTACATTCAAATTTCAATCTATAGGACTGACAGACTTATATCTCTGACTGTCATTCAAAGGGGATTACCTCCGTCACCGAATATAAATCTAGTACCGGTATGCTGTACATCCATGTCGGTCCCTAATCCATGTGAGCCAGAGCTGCTATCGGAATCACCTCTCAAAACTTCTACCAACTCTTTACCTGCATTCACAAGTTCCTGCTGCGCCAATGTATATACCTTGTGGCCAGCGCCATCTATAGGAAGAAGCCATGCATAATGCGGCTTCCCTGACGTTCCTGACAGTACCCATGGTGTCGAGGGCCTTGTCTTATTTATTTCTTCCACATAAGCGTGGCAGGACCAACACATTAGCTTGCTGCTGCCGATGAAATTCTTGTAGACAACGATCCCGTACCGAGTAAGGTAGCGTATCATCTGAATCTCGCAATGCAGGCGGGGAGTGACATGCCGATTCCAGAGATCCACGAATTGTTCAGATTGCTGCGACGTTGGTTCCTCATATTCGAGCCTATTGAATAGGTCCTGCATGTAAATAACCGGGTCCGGCATCTGGTATGAACGAGTGTGAATGGCTGGGTCCCCTTGAACCCATATCAACTGGATCCTGGTATCGTCACCCTGCAAGAGTGCCTGTAACCCAGTAGCTCCCAAGACCTTCCGAATAAATGGGATCCCTCTCTTGACAAACGTGTCTGTGTCATGAGCGTATCGTGCGATACGCCACAAGCGTCGTCGGAGTTTCAGAATCCATGCTCTGTCCCAGACAGTCAAACTGAAGGACACGTCGTCATCAACTATCCTTCGGAAAAAATTACCCGCAACTAAAAAATACGCAAGACCGGCAAACAATTTATACTTCTTGTAGACTTCTTCTCCTCGTAATAGTGTCTTGCCGTTAGTCTGGCGAGAGGCAATTTGTGATATGAAGTATGAAAAGAGGCGTTTAAGACATTCGTTGTTCGAAAATCGTTGGTTGAAAATTGTGTAGGACATATGAAGGAGGGCCGTACTTGTTTCCCTGTTCCCATCACGAGACGCCCATTCATCCACTATGGAATTAAAACGAGGGATAATCTCGACACCATCTCTCGTCGCATATTTCCACTGCAACTGGAGGAGCATATCGAGCTTGCGAGCGAACCTGTGTTGTGCCATGACTGAAACAAGACGACTGACGGCAGTCACATTCTTGTTATCATCGGACTCTGCCAGCATATTGTTGATGAGCATCCTGAAATTGGTGAAATCAGTACTGTCGGGTGTACCAATACTGTTGGCAATAAAGATGGTAATTTGTCCTTCCTGAGAAGCCAGTGCGGTAGTGACCACATCTCCTTGCGGATGTTTGACGAAACAGGTGGCAATCCAGTTTAACATCGTCATCACTTCGTCGTCATAATCGCTTGAACGGGGAGGCGGAAAGTCATTATGAAGTTTGCGAGTGTAGAACATTACGCCAAGTGCGGTCATCATATCTACTTGACATTGCTAGGCCATATTTTTCACCAGTATTCGCTAAGACGATATATGTATCTGTAAAACTCACCTGATGATCCATGTTGGTGAAGAAGTGGGTTTAAGACAAAGTTTCTGGGTCGAGCAACGCTAGGGAAGCAATGCCTGCCTAATCCTGTCGTTATTTGTGAACTGGCAATGGAAGAAGACGAATCAAGCGCTCACCGGCTATCGGCGTACTGATCGATCATCGGCATTCCATTTATGGTTGGAATGGACGAAGCAGCGATAATGCTTTCAAGAGAAGATAAAGCAGAGCTTGTAAAAAAATTCAATTGTGGCGTCATTCCTGAATTATGGAATTTTCAATGTCAATGTCATGATGCAATGGGATCTACAGAAACATCAGTGATCTAAGAGGACCTGCGTATTGTTGAAGGCTACGTTGGATCCATGGAGACTGTATTCTCAACGTCAAAGTTATCCAACTCGAAAATAAATCGTGTCTCAATAAAATAACCTTGAACGCTGCAGGGAGGTGGTGGGTAATAAGGAACTCATTCCTGATGTCAATATGTAAGTCGTGGAGCAGGTTCAGGGCACTATCGTACTGTACCGACTTCTCCCGTTCATTTGGTTGTCATACAACACTTTATGTGCCTTACCGTAATTCCTGGCATCCTTAGTTGTGCCTCATCGAGGGTCTTTCAACGTTCAGAACGCGATTCTCCAAGATCTCTTTCAGCATCCATGCATGTCACGTGCCACAATCCCAAAATAAACTCCGACTGACACCAGAAAGTTGTGGCGAGCAATACCGACGGGACCACCATGTTCCCTTCAACACCACTATGGAAGGCCATCTCACAACCTTTTATGCGATCTCAGGCTGGTCTCTTCCAAGGAAAAACTAAACAATACGGCAACAACGTCCCGTTCTCGTACAAAAAGACACGGAGAACATGGTTACCAAACGTCCAAACCAAACGACTGCCCTCCGAAGTCATGGGTAGAAAGATTCGACTGAAGCTAACAACGAGAGCATTGCGAACGATACATAAGGTCCGTATATCGTTGAATTTCTAGTTTTTTTTTTCAAACGACGCTGACGCCAAAAATAGGAGGGTGGATTAGATAAATATTTGAAGAACACCTCAGCGGAAGTGCTCGGGGATGCAGGAATGAGACTACGGATGAAATTGCTAGAAGCAGAGCGTGAAAAGCTCGGAAAGCCGACAAGGATGTACAGCTTATCAACGTTCATGGGACCGGTTGCGAAGAAACTTAAAACCGTTCAATTGAATATGCCTGCGAGTTTGGGCACAGCACGTTTGGCAAGATCACTCGCGGCAAGAGCCCTAGGGAGACCTGACGAATTGGCTAGGTACGAAACAACTGGTATGACAATCGTGTGCTTATGCTTATGATGTTTCAGCGCGGAAGAAACAATAGCATTTTTGCAAGCACAGGCAGTGAAGCGTGAGGCTCGCCGAGCGGCACTGCTCACCGAGAGTCAGACCAATGTGGTACCAAAGGCCTGAAAGTTCGCATCATATGCCTAGCGAATAGATTTGTCTACCCGTCTCAGTCTACGTACCAATTCACGGCAATGATTTCCGATCGCAATACGACAGATTTTCTGATCGGACCCGAGGTAATTCATCTCATCTCATGTCCGAATTACTAAGTATTCAGTACATCAAGTGAACTGTCAACTCTGGATCTGTACGAAGTTTAGGAGTTTAGAATATACTATATTTGCATATCGTATAGAGAAGAGCTAATAATACAGCCTGCTGTCTGACTGACTATGGTAAATTACTAGGGCTACATCTGGTGGGGCTACACGAAGAGATCACAGAGAGAGAGGGGAAAGGGACCTGAAAAGAAAATGGATTTGAGTGACTCAATCCGAAACATGCTACACGGGTTTTGAATAGATCTGATAAATGAGTATCTTACGAAAATAAAACTGAATACGATTAGTTCATAGATATCAATTAAAAAATGGAGCTTAGTTGAGAGAACGAACTGGGAAGGGTATTGAATAGCGAGGGAAATCTTGACTGTCCTCAAAGCGGATATGGGGGAAAGGATTCGAAGAACAAATCTAGATCGCCTGCAATAGGAGTATGAACGCCACGGTTTCCCTCCATATTGACATTTACTAAAAAACAGGGTGGGACACCCCCCGCCCTCTTGGTAGTGGTTGAATCCGACTGAGGCATAGATAGATGGTCGTGGGACCCATATGTCTGGCCATACTGAGAATATGGAACAAAATCTTGATGGTGTGCCTGTTGCGCATATTTCTGTACATGAATAGAGTCGGCAGAAACTGATAGGGGGGAAGTAGAATGTGGAGGAGGCGGAAGAGGAGGCGGGTGATGATGGTAGGAATTCTGCTCAAGATAAATTGGTTGCTCTGTTGATAACGGCACACTGATCGGAGCAGGTGTCGTAGGCAAGCTACCTGTCGAATTGGTAGAGATGGGTGAGCATGGTGGCGCCCAATCCTCGACGTGTGAATAGCGCTGACAGAGCAGAGCCGAGTTCCTCCTACTGCTACCATTGGCTATGTCAAAGGAGCCGTTGACGACCGGCGTCAAACCTCCCCCATGGCAGATCGTGGGCGAGGGTTCCCGGATCGAAAATGCAAAGTTGTCGATATCCTGTATTTGTAAAAATAAGAAAAAAAAGGATTAGATGAGGCTATGAGTTCTTGTTGCTTAGAAGAGAAAAAAGATGAACCCACAAAAGAGTGTGATGGACTGGGAAAGAATGTATTTGTATCAAAAGAAAGTGGTTCTGTCGTTGTGGGCAGTTGACTCTCACGATCGACCTGGAAAACCGGCGGAGGAGTTGGCATAGCGGTTGAGCGTGATGTACCGGGGCGGCCCTGACTTGAAGGCGTAACACTTCTGCGGGTCCGACTCGAGGAGGAAGGTGATGGACCCCTGCAAGAAGTCGTCGAAGCCGAGAACGAGGACGCGGTTATGGGCTCTTCGAAGCGTGTTACGATGCGGGGAACGTGATGCTTGTCGAACTCTTTGATTTCCTCTTCGAGTTCGCGTCCCTTCTTTCCGCAAGCCAACAGTTCTGCGATCTTCTCACAACGCTTCTCATCTTTCGGCCCTATTTCTCGCAATCTCCGTCTCTCGGCTTGTGGACCCTTTAGACGTTTGTGTATGGGCCTGAAAGAGTACTGAGGGTATCTTCGCTTGTGCTCTTCCTGCTCAATCTTGGCCTTCATATGCCATTTTTGCCTCTCCTCGTTCGAGAGTTGTTGCCAAGTCAACCCAATAATTTTCGACAACGTACTATGACTTGTCTCGACGCCACTCGTAACGCGTTCGCTCTTGATAAACGCGGAACGGAAGAGAATGAAGGCGTTTGGGGGACGAGGAATATGGTTTGGCGATTTCCTCCTGCTGTTCGTGGGGCGCCGGGCGTCCAGGTCTTGAAAGTCGACTGACAACATCTCAGGTTCAAGGAATGGGTAGTCTATCGAGGATGCACCGTCTTGATAAGTGTCTGGCGTGATTGTGGGCGCAAAGGCTATACCAGTGTCTACCACGGAAGGAGACATGGGCGCATCTATACGTAAATGCATTTAGCAAATTCAAAAACATAAACAAAAAGTATTTCTGCACCAGGAGACGGAAACCGAGAAGTCATGAACCTCCGAAGGCAGTGAACCAAATCTGATCAAGGAGCACAGGAACAAAAAGTTCGCAGCCTAGTCGTCGCGCAACAGCAGTGTGGCTTGAAGACCAAAAAAAAGGGTATGAAATATGCACGAAATGTCAAAAGTTATAAGAAAATCCATTAGTGACAGACTGTGCACAAGCCTTTCCTTCTCTGGATGAGAAATTCATTGTCATCCCCTTTTGGAAATCAGCCGAGGTCCCTGATCGGAATGAAAGATCTGCGGAAGCGCAAAGCCAATATGCATCCACTCGCACAATCGCCGGACAAAGGATCTGACACAGGATGGTCTGAGGGGTTGGCAACAGGGTTGTAGGTGATTCTCTAATATAACTTATTTTTGATACCGAATTACAAGTATTAGGGCCGAAAAACCGCAAGATGGCTGACTCAAGTGAGGCCACAAAATGAAAATCTGTTGTATTCCGGAATCAGCAACCACCTTGCGCATGTGTGATTACTTCTTCACATGTTGATGAACTGTATCTGCTTTTAATCAGTGTCAATTATGCTTATGTGGTATTGATCCCCTCCAATTCATCTATGACCACGTTGCAGACAACTTATCGCTCTCGATACAATGCAATTGTGAAGGTGAAGACAGGGAGAAAAAAAATTATACAAAGACTCTCCCGCTTGCAAGTCAGTCAATATGTAAAGTTCGAGGCCTAATTTTGTGCCCTTTTGACAAGTTCATCCAACTTACCATAATTAGAAACTGACTTTCCATTACCAGTCAAAAAAGTTGTTCCTCGTCTCAGGGATGAATACAAGGATTTCTATTTCTAAAACAAGGGCTTTCTATGACAACCCTGCAACGGAGACGGAAAACAACACCGTGGAACCGGTTGAGGTAACAGCGTACTGTGATCTCCTGTGATATCATTAAATCTTACAGCCTCGTGTCCACATCGGTAGAATCACACCCGTCCGCCGTCACGATCACAGGGTACCGCACCATTCGCTTTAGGATGAGTATTAGACCCTGACTAAGCGACAATCAAATTCAAAAAGATGCTTTTAACGTGCTCTTGTTCTTCATATGGCTTCCTAAAGGTAATGGACTAATTGGAAAAACGGCCAATCAGCTTAGTTATTGGGCGTTGGTACAACAATCGTGAGGCCGAATGTAAATACTGTCAATGATAGTGTGTGAGAGGCAACAACGCAATAGAGCAAATCCAGTTGTACTTTTGGTGTGCACTGAAGGCTCCATTGAAAAGAAGTGATTCTCTTCCGGGATAAAGGGAGTCCCATGAAAGGAAATTGTGTTCAAGTTCCAAGAACCAGCAATAGGCCGGTATTCTCTCGCCCATGCAGACTTTCGATGAGGACGTCTGAAGAATTCGAAGTCAACATCTTTCGCCTGTTACCAATCTTTGATTGCAATCCGCCTCACTGACAACACGAACCCATGACGGTACTTGGCTTTTAAATTTGATATCGCAACAGCCTTTGGTCTCCTTGCACAGATTCAGCCAGCGCATATCGTCAATTACTACGCCCGGTAGGGCTGAAATCGACATTCTGTGATATCCTCCACTAAGCGGACAGATATCATGATACAATCACAATTGCAAAAGACACGAAGTCAATCGCTTGGATGATGTACTACGACATCAAGAACCGAGCTGAAACAACCCCGTCAGCCATCTCAAAGGTACTTCTCGTAAATTCATGGGTCTCTTACCGAAGGCTCATTGAAAATCCAGTCTCAATGTCCGTCAACGTCAAGGCATCAATGGAATGTACGCCGGGCGATACAGCCAAGAAATCCATTCTCACGGACTGACACGCAGACGGCCGTAGAGGTCTATCACCCCGCAAGTTAATAGGAATGCTCCATAAGCGAACATCCATTCTACGCACCCAATGCGCACTCGGCTTTCCAGAGGTAAAACCCCAGGATACCCCATCTTCCTCACCCCTTCGCTGCCTCCGTCATAGACGCCCAATTCCGTTCCTCCTCTCCGTCTTCTTCGTTTTTCAGGGCAAGTTATTTCAAACCTCCTCGGCCACAAGCTCTGATTGAACACAAAAATATCCAATGTAAAAACTTGAAGAGGGTAAATTTTTCCCGGTCCAAGATACAGGTCACTCCCTGTGTTGGGAATGGGTAGCAGACCAACCGAAACAACGACATTCTCGCCCGTGTTACTGGAATCTTGCAATTTCGCAATCATTTTTTGTTCGCCAAACGCTCCAGAGACAAAGGGAAGTGGAGTCGAAGGCACACGATCTATTACGGATCCTCGTTGACGTTTAATCTCCACACTTTTGCCTACGTTCCCTAGTGATGTAGAAACGGGTCCTAGTGATGTTGGTGTGGGCGGGAGTGCCGATTTTGGTGGGAAAGGTGGAAAAGCGGGTGTAGTAGGTGTATCCATAGTGGAACTATGTCCTTCATCGCCTTCCCCCGCCATCACTTGATTATAGATCACAGGCGGAGGTGGGGGAGCGCTGTACGTTGTCGGAGATTTGAGATAATAAGCTGATGAATTCGGAGTAGCAGCGCCCGTTCTTGAGGATGACATCGGAGGAACATCCAGTTTGCCATTATCAGTTGTCCTGACGTAGGGAGACTTGCCAGGAGTGAGCGCTTTTAATGTTCGACTAGAAAAGCTAGCACCCGCCACAAGTGTAAATCGCTTGCTGCCCGCTGTAGCCGAATAAAGGGGCGTTGATGACCCAGGGGAATAAGGTTGCCTCGGGGTGCCACTGTAAATTGCGTATGCTGGGAAAGGCGATGCAGGCTCAGGCAATACACTTCCTCCAGTTGCGTCGGGCACGTCCACTCCGTCAGACAATTGAGCTGGCTGTGCAGAAAGATCCAGTACACAGTTCCACCGTGATGAAAATGTGTGAGTAGGGTATGAAACGTCCGTTGGTTCTGGAATCAACGTTTTGGAAGACGACGCCGTTGGAAAATAGGGTTTTCCAAATATGTCAATGGTGACAGCACGATGGAGATCAGAGATCGTATGGCCTGGACTTCGAGCAAACGAGAAAGCGTCTGCTTCCTCGGGAGAACGCATAAATGTGACTGCATAAAGTAGGTTGTATTGCGCGGAGGGTCCGATTCTCAGAGGAAACATAAGTTTGGCCACATCAGGAGTGAACCCCTGTTCTCCCCATCCAATTAATGTCGCTTTAGCTCCGTCCCCTCCAATCGCGACCACAACACTCTCAACCAGGAATCCGGCGTTTTGTCCCATATCTCCGAAATTTTCTATCTCGATGCATAGGACAACAGTTTTCTCGACGCTACCAGCCTCACGCCTGGCCCGCTCTTTTTCCTCCTCTTCAAGGTCCTCATTTGTTCCTTCTGTTTCCGGAAGTAAAACATATGGAACAAAGACGGTGCGCATACGGACCCGAAAACCAGATGCGGTTTTGAGAGTCTTCCTGTACGATTTCCGAACAGTAGGATGAGCTTTTCGAACAGCTGTCATTGGCGAAGGGGAAGGTTGTACTGGTGAATCCGCGATGACAGGCGGTAACAAGAACAATTTCTGTCGAGAAATTGACCCGAGACGAATGCTTGGAAGGTTGATGTCTGACCCAAGTTTGCCGAATGTAGGTCCAGCTAGCAAACCCTCCAGCAAGTTGACCTCTTCTAAGCCATCGAGTAGGTTAGATTCCTCTTGTGACGAAGCGTCGGTACCTGGAGATTCAGGTGGGATAGGGAATTCTCTACCAATAGAAGCAAAGAAATTGGAAAGCGGATGCTTGGGTGTGATCGGAGGTGGTTTTTCCCGTAACGTGGCCGAGATGGTCAAACAGAGAAGCGGATCGTTAAAGTTGAGCCTAAGAAAGGCTGTCTTTGCTCAGTGGGAAAAAAATAACATAGAGCGAAGATAACTTACTGACTGTGAAGACGATGCGGTACACCGCTATCCAACTCTTCTCTGCATCGGACCACAACAGAGTGAAGTCTTCGGGATTATTATCTGCATGATTGGCTCCCCAAATACGAGCAACCAATGGTGTACCCTCCGAATTCGTATACTTGCGATCATTGTCGCCCGTCGCCGGAGTGGGATTTGGTGTGGTAGGAGGTAGAATTGATGGATGAGGGGTTAATCGGGACGGTTTGGCGAAGGCCCCTGTGCGTGGTGTTGCCAGAAGACTAGACGTACGCGGGTTCACAGCTGGAGCACTTGGAATTGGTGATATATACGAAGCCTCCAAAGAAACTTGTACGTGGTTTAAGAGATCAATGATGGAATCTGGCGGGTTGCATGCATCATTGAACACCTCAGAATCAGGATGTTTGATTCTCAGAAGCAACAGCGATTGAAGCTGCTCATCTATCATTCTTAATTGCAAGAAAACAAGAAAAATATAATCCTTGCTCACCGAAGTACACCTGATGTCTCTCTGTGCTTTCCGAATTCATATTACGAAGCCATTCATCAGTCGAATTTCTTGGCGGAAACTGCAATGATGGTTCCGGTACGTAAACCGTCAACATAGACGTTGAAAAAAGCTGATCCAAAGGTATAGACATGGTAGAGTCTCCTCAGATTTAAATTATGAGTGGAAGGACAAAGTACAAAGCGGAGTTTGTTCTGATTGCCGAAGGTTCCAGGAAAAGAACAATGGCCACTACATACTAAACAACACATCTGGATTTGGATCTGATATACATTTATGCTCTACTTTATCAACTCGATTTTGCAGACAACCCCAATGCATGAAGACTGTAGTTGTAGTCGCACGATGAACAAGGAGAAGAGAGAGAAATAGATCATTGGCCAAACGGTCAGTCTATAATTCAGGATAAAGTCCTGCATCCTTTCGTTTCTTCGTCATAGCTAAAGTCACAGTTGTAGTACAAATGAAGATAAAATTACGATAGAGCCGTACCTGCAATGATGGCACTTCCTACCCCGCTTCCATCCTCCGCATGGTGTGTAAGGACATTCCTAACGAATTGCTTCAGTAATCTCCTCTGAGAGTATGACTAGTTTGCTCTTGCCTTCCTTTCTCTCCAAATATGTCAATCAACCCTTCATGTATCCTTTCCGCAAATTTTGGATATTTCTATTTCACAGGAACATCAGAGGTCTCCCAGAAGAAAAGGCTTGCAATGACGCACATTGTAAAGCGACCCATCGGCACCTACTTGGCATCCTTCGTCAAGATATCCCATCCTGCTAACAATTGCAGCAATACCGCAGGCGCTCAGCCTTGCCGCACGTCTGCCAATGAGTTTCGCCAGTGCCCTGAAAAACTGGCGTTCCGCAAGAGTCGTTTCGAGTGCGAAGAAATGGGAGAATATGCCTATAATCATGAGAAGCTCATCGGTGGGGTCACTAATAAAAGTTGAAAGGTTAGAGAAAATAAAGGGGCCAGATAATGTTCTTGCCTTTCCATCAGAGATAAAAATGCAGTCTCGAACACGTAGGGACTCTCAAGCTTGTAAGTGTTTTGTCCCAGAAACAGGATACCTTCGTCAATCAACTCGCAAATGGCGAGCCGCATAATTTCACCGAGGTACCGCCCAGATATCAGTTTCTAATACGAACCTTAAGGACTCTCGAAGCGAAATAAGATGTGGATTGGCAAACCTCGAAGGCCTGTTCTCCAGGCTTGTTCGACATTTGATCCACTTTGACATCGTATTTTGTCCGCGGAAGGTGCTCGTGTTCGAGAGAATCAAAAGCACCCTATATAATATGATTAACTATCTGCGGGAGACACATAAAGGACGATCTCACCCATTCACAATTAATGGCCATTTTGGCACTACTATCAATGTTGAACCCGGCCAGCTTTGGGATGTCAGCGACGTTTTCCATGTACGCAGCATTACATCCGGTTCCAAAAATACAGGCTATCTTGGTTTGAGGATTGATATAATGAGAGGCGATTA
>JAIUJM010000488.1:0-15301 GCA_026262225.1 Inosperma sp. D86 | reverse complement strand
TTTTCGGCTTTTGAGTATTTGGCACATATCTCCGCCACCGCCGAACTGATTCGTGCGAGGTCTTTTTCGGCGGACAGAGCCCATCCGCCCCGACAGAACAAGCCCAAGATCACCTTATATGGTGTGGTTTTCATATACTTAGGCAATAATATGCAATTTTATATATTTTCGGGTTTTTAGTATTTGCCCCATATCTCCGCCACCGCGGAACCGATTCATGCGAGGTCTTTTTCGGCGGACAGGGCTCATCCGCCTCGACCGAACAAGCCCAAGATCACCTTATATGGTGCGGTTTTCATATACTTAAGCAATAATATGCAATTTTATATATTTTCGGGTTTTTAGTATTTGCCCCATATCTCCGCCCCCGCAGAACCGATTCATGCGAGGTCTTTTTCGGCGGACAGGGCTCATCCGCCTCGACTGAACAAGCCCAACATCGCCTCACATGATGCAGTTTCCATATACCTAAGTAATAATATGCAATTATATATATTTTCAGCTTTTAAGTATTTGCCCCATATCTCCACCACCACCGAACCGATTTGTGCGAAATCACCTTTGGCGGACAGGGCTCATTCCCCTTGACCGAACAAGCCCAAAATTGCCTTCTTTGGTGCTGCTTTCATTAACTCAGGTATTAATATGCAATTATATATATATTCGGGTTTTTAGTATGTGGCATATATCTCCTCCACCATGCAACCGATTCATGCGAGGTCTTCTTCGTGACAGGGCTCATCTGCCTCAACCGAACAAGCCCAAGATTGCCTTATATAGTGCTGTCTTTACTAACTTAAGTAATAATATGCAATTATATATATTTTTGGGTTTTGAGTATTTGCCCCATATCTCCGCCACCGCGGAACCGATTCGTGCGAGATCACCTCCGGCGGACAGGGCTCATTCCCCTTGACCGAACAAGCCCAAGATCGCCTTATACGGTGCTGTTTTTACTAACTTGGGTATTAATATGCAATTATAGATATTTTCGGGTTTTTAGTATTTGGCACATATCTCCTCCGGTGTGCAACCGATTCATGCGAGGTCTTCTTCGGCGGACAGGGCTCATCTGCCTCGACCGAACAAGCCCAATATCCCCTCATATAGTGCTGTCTTTACTAACTTAAGTAATAATATGCAATTATATATATTTTTGGGTTTTCAGTATTTGCCCCATATCTCCGCCGCCACTGAACCAATTCGTGCGAGATCCTTTTGGCACATAGGCCTCATCCGCCTCGACCGAATAAGTCCGGGAATTCCCCATATGGCGCAGTTTTTACTATCCTGGGTATTAATAACCAATTACTTACATTTTCGGGTTTTCAGTATTTAGCCCATATCTCCACCACCAGTGAACCAATTCATGCCAGGTCTTTTTCAGTGGATAGCCCTCATCCACCTCCACCAAACAAGCCCAAGATCGCAGTATGTGGTTTACACCTTGATAAATGCATCTCCATCTCCGCCACTCCTGTTCCCCGTGACAACTCCTGTTCCGCCACTCCGGGGCCTGTAGCTGCAGGACCTGGTTCATGTTCCCTACTCAGGCAACTCAGCTGACCCTTCCCCAATGTTATCTTACTTGATTTCCAGCTGATTCCATAGATTCATATATTTTATTTCCACATCAGCTGAGTTAGCTCAGCCCATAATTCTTGGCCCATATTCATATATCGCTGATCATGTATATAGGTACACTATAGCTATCATGCCTGCAGCGAAGGAATCCTGGATCGCTCCTGTATGCGTGAGATTCATTGTGCGAACGAATACACATTGGTTTCGAGGTGCAGCACCATTCCCTTGCCGGAGACCCAAAATTTCTTCTTCCTGAGGCCCAACTCTTACATTTACACTCCCAGTGCAGTCCCAACGGTAGGCTTGAGAAGTTCCATCTTCGCCATCAATTTTGTTAAATGCAAGTGAGACCGACTGGCTTCGGGTGCATGTGGATGTAGCAATTCCCCAAAAACAAACTTTGTCCCAACCAACAACTACTCCTAGTATTTCCCCCTTTCGAATGGTTCGTCCGCGCGGGCCTGTCGCATACTCGTACCAACCCCTCGCGTTTTCTTCAATATAGGGCCGTATGACATGCTCATTCAATAGATCGTGTGTTAAGGCACCCTCCGGCATCGTCAAAATGGCAGCCTCCCGTGAGCTACTCTCGAACCTCAGGTCTCTAGGATTAAGAATGTTAATATTTAGGTAACATGACTGTTTTGATACGTACGGCGGGTTGACCCCAGCGCCCATGGTACGCACAGACGGGCTTGTCAGGCAGGAGTTACGACCGTAAATGCAACATATGTCGATGCTAAGTTGTTCACGGTTTATATGGGAAAAAGGATTTGGAATGTCGGAAAATTCCAAAAAGGCATATCAGTGATTGTGGCAGCTGATAGACCTATAAGGAATTATCAGTCACTGCAGAAAGCCATATTAATCTCCTGTAATGGGTTTGTCAACTGCTTATAGTAATGACTATTGCTTGACAAGTATATAAAACCTCCACTAAGTGACCCTGTCAGATCCTTATCATATTCTGCAACCCTCACAAGTGCTGTCCATCCTTCTGAGAAAGAAATATCATTGATAATAACAGAATTATCAGTTCTGATTAGTGGCTTACAATCATATATGGTCAAGCTGATATGTAATAACATGTCTGATTTGTTATTCTGAGCCAGGAATATCCAGGAATATCACTAGTGATTATAGCTTTATAACCTTCACTATAAGAGTATATCAGATTCTTATTATATCTAGCAACTCTAAGGAAACAAAATATCATTAATATTAAGGGAATTGTCAGTTCTTGTTAGTGGCTCACAATCATATATGGTATACTAAAGTAATAGCTTGGATGTAATTGTGTATCTGGTCCTTTCTTGTGAGGCAAAAATGGCAAGTCTGTCTCCCTGAGCATATTATGACAGATGGTTAACACGTAGAAACATGTCTCCATCAACAGTGTCCATAATGTAATGTAGTCCAGTATCAGAATTAAAAACTGGGCACAGAAGTGCTCCACGGACGATGTAATTCATCAACACAAATGAAGACTCCTTTGCTTCCACACAAACTTGACAGTTGTCCCACATAGTATTGGATTTCCACTTGGTTTGGGTAAAAGCATGAACCAGTGCCACATCAATCACTTTTCCGCTGAACAATTGGCACCGCAATAATGAACGGAGACGTGCAACTGTGGTTCTTGGGTTGTTGTCATTGATAATAACACAGTCATACCGTTCACGGTGATGAAAATCTGAATTGCAACGCAAAATGTCATGGGCCTCTGTCCAATCCTCCATAGATTGGTATGTAAGAGTAACGCATTTGAAGAACTGAACCTTGAGAATAAAGTTTATAAAGAGCCTCACACAATTTTTAAATGAGAACTCACATATATTAGTTCTTCATAATATGGAGCATCTTCAGGAAAGCAATGTGTAATGAAAGAGCGAAGGCGTTCATCAAAAGAAATAAAATCATGATCAGTAGGTGCAAAGAGCTTCTCCAGCTCTCGAGAATGTAATTGAGTGCCGCTATTGGGTGACCCAAAAGCCCAATGTTGCTGGATGCCATAAGTTTCGGGACTTTCAGATAGCTTGAGATCTTTGACTTTTGAATTTACTTGAGCTTGCAAAGTCTGTGCCCTATTATTATTGTCAATAGCCATGCGTATACGAGCAATCGCTTCTTGGTTTTCATCAATTTTGACCATCTGGATCACCATTGAAATAAGATTCAAATTATATGTAGTGGGCCCACCTGATTCTCAGCTTGCTTCTTGTTTGTCTGCCTGTATGCTTCAGCTGCCTCTTGTTGAAATCCCTCTCCTGGACGTGTAGATGTGTTGTCTGTTGTTCCCTTTTGCTGTATATCAGTAATAATGTGAGATACATAGTGTTGCTTGAAGAAGTTGAAATTTTTCTGGTATTCCTTGGTTACTTTCTGTGACTGCAGTGAGATTATAGATCACTTGTTAATTGAGAATTTCACATACTGAGCAATACTTCTCATAGGCCTTAATCAATTCTGCCAGATACTTAATCCGCCGATCTGTCATACACCGCAGCCCAATTATTATGCGATAACATTGATAAGCACGAATACAATGTATAAGTGATGAGTTTCGTGGAAGAAGCTGCACAATGCATGGAAGTATACACTGAAAGCAAAACAATTTGAGACTATCACAATACAATATAATCAATTTACCTTTAAAATATCATAAAAACTTTGGCCATCAGTGAAGGAAATTGTGGAAACATGGTTGAAGTGCTTTAAAGAATTCCATGAAGGAAATTCACGCATGCTACATCAATAGTAAAAAAATCATCAATAACAAGTGGCAGCAAAAACTTTATTTACTTTGAGGTTAAATGCCCAAGACTCTTTTCTTTCTCCAATACTTGAAGAAGAAGCTCCCAAATATGTTTCCCCCATTTGCCAAGATCATCTGAATGCAATGTGTCATAGGAAGATGCTGCATAGGGATCAGAGAAACGAAAGTCCCATAGAAAGTGCTAAACTCTGAGTTATCAGTTCTTGATTTATAAATGATTTATTGTTCTGGTACCTTTATATTATGCAATCCATGGTCCTGAAGAATCTTCTCCTTGCCAGTCTTTGAGACTACCTTCGATGCACGCTCAAAAACAGAGTGCATGGATTCAGAGGTCCGTGGTTCAAAAGTCTTCGTAATACAGTGAAGTTCTGATTTGTGTACCAGGCATTTTGGACATGGATAATTTGCAGTTGCAGCTCGACAGGCACAGAAATATGAAGCTTCTTCACCGTCTTGTGATTCAATGAGAATTCCAGGGTAAAGAATTCTAATTTTTTCATCATTACAACGATGGGCTTCTCCCTGTTGTGAGCGTTGCCTCAGAGATGAAAAAACCTGGCTGAGAACTTTCTGATAAACTTCTCGTTTGAATTGGGCAAATTCTAAAGTTTCGGCTGCTCCACGGTCACTTGGATGTGCTGGATCCTCAATCTTGTGGTCATTAGTACTTATAGTTATTGCAAAATTCTTCTTTGACTCACAATTGGCATATAGCCTAATAAAATTCCGCCACCATTGCCTGACGCATTTCGAATACTTCTAGGAAGCCATGCTGCACGAAGAATCATTGGGTATTTTTTAATTCGCCGTGTTACTAGCCCTTTATCAAGCCAGAAATGGATGGGAAGATAGCAGTGTGGATAGGAATCTTTGCTAGGAAGTGACGACTAATCAAAAGTAGTGATTAGTACAAGGATGCATTTCAGAAGATGGTAACTAGTCACATCTATCTCCCACCAAGCATCTGCCGTATTTGGTTCGTCAATAATCCGCTCTTCCAAGTTTGTTGTAGTGCAGCAGTAGAACTTTTGAACAGAATTCCAGCAAGTAACAGATGCCAGAGATTTATCCTGAATCAGATTAAGAATATATTCCCAAGGATCGCGATACTGAAATTCAAATTGCCATTGCTCTCCAAGATATGTTGCAGATACTTTGTCCTGCTTAAACTATATAAAGGAGAGTTAATCTGCAGTAACAAGCTTCGCAAGATTAACTTACTTGTATACCATACTCTCTGGCAAAAGCCAGGGACTGCTGCATATCCTGATAAGTCCGAAGGGTCAAATGACTTCCCCCTACAGACCATCTATCACGGAAGCCTGCCAACTGTTTGTTGATAAGAGCTTGGGAAAGTAGACCTGCTACCGCAGTTTCTGTGTACTCAAAATCAGCAAGTGTACGAAATGGTGCCCATGGCCGTTTTTCTGGAGCAGAAACGTAGACTGCTTGCTGAGTCCCAAAAGAAGAGACATTGTTTGATATAAGGGGAATTATAGTTGCAGCAGTATCAATGCTGTGTGGATGAGGGATAATCTTGATGTAAACTTCAGGAAGGTGAGGCCCATAAACCTGTTTTCCTGAGCTGGAGTCTAATTACTTGTTAGATAGTAGAATTAGATAAACGGCTAATATTTACCTGTCAACTCCGACATCTCATTGACAGTATTAGCCTGAATGCTATTCTTTTCCAGTTCTAAGGGCATCTACACATTCTGATTTAAGAGCAGATAATACACCCAAAATAAATAGAAAATTTACCTTATATCCCTCGGATATAGGAAAATCAAACATCTGTATATCTGTCTGCTCTTTTTCTTGTTCTGTAGTAAATGATTGAGGTCTTTGTCTTCGCTTCTGTAGTTGCCAGATAGTCTTGCAGGCAGCTTGATGTTTGTCAAAGCCACGTTTATCACGGTTTGCTTTGCAATAGCTACAAAGACGGTGTGTGTTTGACACTTTCTCTTTAATACTCTTGGTACGTTGTTTAGGCATGTCGAAATGTTCAGGAGGAAGATAAAAGCGAAGTGGGCGTACTTGGGTGTACTTGTGCTACGCCGTAGTTTTAATTATTATGACATCAATTTTGACTGACTTCGCAATGCAAACTTGCAGACAAACAGTATCTACAAATAATATATGACAGTTCAGGAAATGGGAAATCCCTGGAATGAACCCAATCTAAGGCCATGTGGCAGCTACTTACGCCTTCTAGTTGCAACAATTGTGTAGGCAAGGTTCTGGGAAGGTTCCGGAAAAGCAAAGGAGGATAACGATGAGGCATTAGCTTGAGGGCCAAGCTTGGTGTCGTTGGGACCTAGATGAAGATATTTGGAGTTGGGTTGCCACATGCAGAATTTCTTCTAAGCGCATCTGAGTAACAGGTGGTCAGAGAACTTGAAGAAGGCTCTACATTGCCACTAGCTAAGGGATCTGTGCCATATATCCCGCAATAGTAAATATTTCTCTTTGCCAATCTGCCAGCACTTCTACAGGACTTGCGCAATCACAAAACAAATGAGACAGTTATTTTCTGATACAAAAGAATTGTTTTGATGATGGGTTACGAAGCATTTACGAAAACGAGATCTCACTGGTTGCATTTCTGATAAAAGTAGTGTACAGGCAATATTCGTAAAGTCATGATCAAGATAAACAAAAAAAAGGATCGAAGAACCCCTGCATACGTAGGCTATAAGCAGTTTTCAATTATTATAGTAAAGAAATCAGACTACCTTCATTAAGACTTTCACTCTGATGTGCCGACTTGTCCTTCATGCTGAGAAGCTTTCTGAGTAATCTGGTACAGATTTAGTAAGAAATAATTTAAATTAAGAAAAATATTACCTGATCCATATAGTATTGGTAGCGTGTAAGAAATTTCTTTCTCACAATAGAGACGACGGCACTTCTGACGATGGGATTAGAAACTTGAACCCTATACCAGCGGCCAGCATCATCAGACTGTGTGTGGCCACCTGAACAATTACCTGGACGATTAGTAGAATAATTATCTGGACAATCAGCTGAACAAATACCTGAAGGATTAGCGAGAGGAATCCTTGAATTACCAGCATCTTCAGGGTTCTCGCCGTTCTCAGACACTGAGTGGCTAGTATCTTCAGTTAAAGGATCCGAAGGAAGAATGATAAGGTCCGCATCTCGAGGTGTGCCGACGGCAGGAGTGGGAGCAGGAGGACGGATCAGCGGCAACGAACAGGAAGTGAATAAGTTTGAAGCATAGGTGTTCAAAGCCGGAGAGGTAGTAGTGGAAAGAGAGTAATGTTGAACAAGGGTTTCGAAAATGACATTAGCAAACCAGTAACATTGGTTTGCAAAAAGAGAGTAAACGGGTTCTTTTTGGTGGACCACATCGGCAATAAGTGCTAAATCAAAAAGGGATAGATTCTGGGGTTGGAATAACCGAATGCAATCCTTGGGATTTAGCTTTTCCACCCCTACAATCATATCCTCTGCCATGCTTTGTGGAGAGAATGACCGACTCACAACACGTGCTGCTGCCACTGTTTGGAGGACCGATAAAGAGATGGTGTCCATAAAGGGTTGGGGAACGTTGGTCTGTGAAGTTGAGGAAGTCGACGGTATATTTGATGCATCAGAAGTGATATCATTGGTTACAGGAAGTAAGGGAATCGATTCGGAGTCGGAGTCAGAGTCAGACTGGGACTCTGGGAGTCTTGCCTTGATAGCAGAAAGCGCTGTGAATGCTTTCTGTGCAGCATGTGACTGGACGTTCTGCAAGGCCAAGCAAATTTTGTCGAGAATTGCTTTACTGTGAGGAGATTGGAGAAAAGAGGTGAGAGTGGCAGTATGTGTGCGATTGGCTGAAGGTGTGCGTTCTATAATGAATAGGTGCGGTTCTTCATTGACGATGTCGTAGGACCATACGGCAAGACATTCCTGTCGGGATATAGTGCCAGCTTTAATGACACCAACAAGAACCACCATAAATCGGCTCTGTAGCGAAAAAAGAGGTTCCTTCGTACAGGATAGGGCAAAATGAAAGAAGCTTCCAAGAAATGACTTGGTGTCGTTGCGGACAGCAGAATGAAGAATAGTTGCAAAAGGATCAGTGCTGGGCGCCATCGAAAATGGATTCAGGTTGGAAAGAAAAGAATAGGCAAGTAAGCCTCCTTTTATCATGTAGGGTATTACGGTAGACATGAGGAAACGCAACACTGAACCGGATCTGACTGGTAAGCCTATGGTTGCCATAAATATTTAAAATCACCTTATTATCAAGTAGAGGACTCCAGATTGGGAATTTTCAAAGACGTGGAATAAGCCACAAGTTTGGCGGGAGAAAGAGGACAAAGAACAAGAGAAAAACGTGTGAACTTCAGAAGTCTGGTGACCTTCCTCAGTGGGAGAGGCGGCATCAGATCGCAGTGGCAAAGTATTGTGCGCAACTCATTACTTGGAGTTTACCGGTAACCGGGAGTTTAAATGACTACGGCTCGCTTACAGAGAGTCAGAATTTCCGAGGGTCTTCTGCATTAGACTTCACCCCCGTTTTTTGCACCTTATTCAGTGATATGATGATCTGAATCCTATTCAAAGGAAACCTCGGAATTTCTTACCGGCAAATTGGCTGCGGCTTTTGTGAAAGTTTACCAAAAATATTGGGAGAATGCCGCTATCTAGGTACAGAAGGGTTTGCTGAACGTCAATCAGTTTAAATGCTGCAGAATAATTCCTCTAGCCAAAATCTTTCTTATTGCTAGCAGAGACGGTCTTATGTCAAACGCAGATCATGTAAGAGTTACCTAGGCTGCAGTTTTCAAATAATTAATTCTGAGATTATGCTTCTGAATACCCAGAAATAAAAGCAGTAGAGGACCGATAAGAACGGAAAGAGATTCCTTGACGTGCCGGCATTACAGATGAAAGAAAGAGAATTTTGCTGTGCACCGGTCCTGGACCGCCATCCGAGTTTTTGTTGGGTGAAAGAGTAAAATGCACACCGGAAATTAGTCTCCGAGGTACTGGCCGCTTTGGCACAAAAATGCCAGTGCTCTTGTTTATATTCAGTATCATAAAGTATTGTAGGGAAGAGTGAATCTAAACGTCTGAGTTATCAACTTCTTCTGCAACCTGACTTCCCGTATTGCCTTTAGTGGTTCTCAAGAAAATATTACCTCCCCATCCATTCCGAAACTGCACCCAAAAATCTGCAGACTTGTCTGAGTGAAATACAATTGAAGCGCGTCTGCCAATATAGTGCATGTTGAAATGGCTGATGTTAGCGGAATCAAATACGACAACATCTCCTGTTTGAAGAGACAAGACCAGGCCGGGCTCCATTAAACAGAGCTCCCCACCAATTGCATCAGACAGAACCAATATCAGACAGATATTCTTGTCCTTCCAGTCACGGTGAATCCTGGAGGCAATATTGGTATTAAGCACAAAGCCAGAGAACGGATACACGGGAGATGGTTCTCCACATGGTAAAACGTCAACAAATTCAGAAAGAATTTCGTAGTCGTCAGGTAATAATTTCTTTATCTAAAATAATTCAAGTTAAAAATCAAATTAGAGTCAAGAGTACCTACCAGATCTCGCAGCCAGTCAAAAATTGGGGCAAAAACTCTCTTCAGATTTTCGTATTCCACAGAGTGCTGCTTTAATTCTTTGGAAGAACGAGGCAGAAGTTGTGCAGTATTAATCCTTCTTTTTGCTTCCGGATTTTGCAAAGTAGCAGGATCAAAAGTGCTTTTCTTTCCGTCACCCTGTCCAAAAGAGATCAGAGGTAAGCAGAATCCTACCGGCCACAAAAAAAGGCTTCACTTGTTTTGAATACCTGTTATACCAGTCAAAATGAACTGCCTGAAACGTGGACCTGATACCATCTGATTTTGTATCAATAGTCTTTAATTGTCCAGGATAAATGAGATCGATATTATCGATGAGATGTGAGCGAAGATGCTGGGGCATTGTCGTACAGATAAGAGCAATGAGGCCTTTTTTATAGTTGTTAATCCGCATAATCTTTCTTGCTTATCCAGTAAATATCAGAAAGACAAAAAGAAACAGCAATTTACTTATCAAGAAGGTCTGATTCAAAACGAAGCCATTTATCAGTCTTGTAGCGTTTGCCGCTTTTCAGTTGCGTCTCAAGCTATATATATAACAAAAAATTAGTGAATAAAAAAATAGAAAGTAACTTAAATTGCCCACCTTTTTGCGGAAATCCAGGAAAGTCTTTACTCTAGTGGCCTTTTTTGCCTGCTCTCTCTGACCTTCAGTAAAGTCAAAATTTTCTTGATCATAGGTTTTGCTGAACTTGCAGTTATGATTTGCAGGTTTTTCTGGATCGTAATTTGTATCGATTATGACAAGTTCGTCTTCTAAAAAGGCATGCTTTTGATTCCATTGGGGTTGATGTAGGGCGACATCAGCTAGTTCTTCTGTTGCATTATAGCTAACACTGGAAAGCAGAGAAAGTATAGGTGTATTTGATGCTTGTGTGACAGGCAAGGGAAAAAGAGAATTTAGAGAGTCCAACGACCAATAATTTGAGGACTGCAAGGGGACAGATACCGAAGACCAAGCCTCCCAATCACGGTCTTTGACAAAATCACTAAGAAATTTATCAGTAACTAGACTGCTTCATTAGTAATAACAATACTCGCTGATAAATAAAGGCATTGAAGACCAGGTCTGTGTCTTCGATACTAGTGCAATCAATTGTGCGTCCAGGAAAAAAGGACTCTAGAAAAGGTGCAGGAAATATCATATGCAACTTTAGAGGATACAATTGACGAAGATGTGCAATGGCAGGAATTATTGAATTCTTGATTTTTCTGCCCACTGGGGAATCTATAGCACATAAGTTATTTTTCTAGATAATTGATAGCAGTCTTACCAGTCGGACAGCGCAAGAGTCGTGCCAGCCTGCCAACCTCATCTCCAGGAGTTTTTCGCAGCTCTGCACGGGCTTGTGTGGCAGATAGAAGTAGGAGTAAATAAACAGTGCCTAGAAAATAGCTCATTCTTTGGCCAGAGTAACAAATAAACATCAAAGGTACCAGCGCCTGCAAGAGCTGCTCCTTTTAAACCATCAGAGTAATATCGCTGTAGAGTGGCAACGGACATAGGCACATAGGGCTTCATTTGCGTAAACAACTTCGCTGCAGAAGAAAAGTCGGTGATTATTAAACTGGAAGTAAAAAGTCAGGCAGAAAGGTCTTGTGAGTATTACCCAGGAAAACGTACCCAGAGACTTGAGAGGCAAATTGGATTACTCTTACCCAATAGTTTAACTGAATGCAAGACGAAAATGTATCAGTAGTATGGCAGTGATTGGCCAGATCTATCAGGTTTCTTGTCTGAGCGTTCATATCTTGGGGAGCAGTGGCAACAACAGGAGATTGGCCGTGAAGGAGGTATTGAAATACCTGGTGGACTCCAATCCCGGTAGCACCTGTGGAAGGAACTTCCTGGATGCTTTCAGTTGCTTTGGCACATAACATAGTTAGCAAAGTGGTTGTTGCGATATCTAGTGGTTGTTCTTCTGCAAGTGGACGCAATACAGCCATTTCTTCAGGAAGTGTATGCGGCGCATCCACTTCCATGGGTTCTCCATCCGCAACCCAGGTTGCAACATCCTCATTCTCCTCATTCCCAAAATTTTCTGGCCCTGGTTGCGACAGCCGCTGGTGTAGAGAGCGATTCTTCTGGTTGGTAGCCGAGGGGAGGACTTGACCTCCCCTGACACAGGGACGACGTTTCCGATTGCTTCTTGGTCTGCGACGAAGGACGGGACCACCATTTCCTTCTTCCCGACTACATCCCCAACTGTGCCCTTCACCATCATCATCTTCATCAAGACTCCGCTCTTCTAATTCTCCATCACAACAGTTACTGCCATAGTTGCCAAGGCTTTCCTTATCTGGGGGATTATGGTTGAGCTGTGTATTGCGACTCTGCAGTTCCTTTTCGCTGTCGTCACCATCGTGGTTGTTATCACCAAGGCATCCTCTGTCACGTCTGCCATCAAATACATTATCTTCAAGTTGTGGAGAAGAGTGATTGTGACAGGATTCCTGGGGGATACGCAAACCCAGAAGAGCACTTTCCGGCACTCCGGGTCGCATGAGGCCGGCATCTTCAAGATTAATGGTGGGGAAAGGGACGAGCTTTTCCAGGGCTGAGAAAACCTCCAGGCAGTCGACACAATCACACGGGCAAGCAAACGTAGGATTGTTCTGTTCAGAGAACGAGGAAAGCTCCTGCCATTAAAGTAGTTAAGGCAAATAGTGCCACTGAGGGAACCAGGAAGGACGCACCAAAGGAAATGTTTGTTGGTAGGATATAGAACACTCTACAGCATTATTCTAGAAGGGGGGAATTAGTACTACAGCAAACTACAAAGTAAGGAAAAGACCTGCCTCCGAAGCCAGGTCAACTGGGAGACCCCTAACGTAATCCTGGGAAGGCGCGACGCAGTTGCGTTTCTGGTCCCAGATTTGGCGTATCTTCCAGGGAAGGTCCCGGACTGCAGAAGGCAAGGTGGGTATCACTTGGGCCAGCAGACCGAGGATCAAGGCAGCTTCAGTATGGGTGATTTCTGAGTCTGCAGGCATTCTGCCCGAACGGCGAATTGAGACCAGCCGGCACGGAAGCAGAAAGGCAACTGTCGTCCAAATTCGGTTGCCGGTTGCTTCTGCGCGGAGACCGGGGAATCGCGAGAACCTGCAAAATGGCGACAAAAGCTGGTAGAAGGTTTACTGGCTGACTTGGAGAGTGTCTCAATCCTGCTCAAACTGCTAATTAAGACAAGCCAGAACAGAAGTAGAAAGGTAAACGTTGTCCAAATTCAGTCGCTTCTGCGCGGAGAGCAGAACCCACGAAGTGAAGACCAAAGCCAGGAGAAAGTTTGCAGGCTGATCGTGAGAGAGTCTCAATCAAGTGATTGGGATCACTGAGACTCTCTCACAATAAGTGATCCGCGACAAGTTCCTCCTTCCTGCCAGGAACGTTTTCCTGAGTACCCAGTCTCGTGGCGGCAGAACCCTACCCCGCGACATATGCGGAATATCCTGTCCCAGATTCTGCAACACAATGACCTGTGTTCCCCCAATTTTACGCCGACTGTACTTCGATTTCTTCTGGTTATCGAGCCTCTACTCGATTTCTACGGTCCTCCGGGAGGCGTGTTGCAGGAATCTGTTCTATAGGACCTCGACCCTTACGTTGTCAAATCCGTTAATGCATTACCCGCTACTATTGTTGTCGATGCCACAGATTCACAGGGCACTGACCAGGTGTGCTCACTATCGCTACTTTAGCTTTTCCGAACCGTAGTAACCTCTATCCTAGGATCGTCTTTTTCTCGCCGTATACATTTTTGGTGTCCTGAGGCTTTAGGAACCGAAAGGCTCCAAGAATACAGAACATCTTCTGTCTAAAGCCCAGATTCGGAATGCATCTCAGTTCGTACTTCACCATCTCAGAAGATTACAGCTGATCCCCTATGTTGCCTTTTAAAGGTTAGTCTTTTGGCACTTTGCCTCTGGGCTCTTTAACGTTGAGGAACTTGCGAAGAGTTCCGCAGCTCACGTTTCGGGTATTCTACATGGCAGAGTTTGTCTTCGACATCTGGGCACGAACACCTGGCAACGCAGCTAGTGCCGTCGTCAACCGCGATGAGGCTTTCCTTAAGGCCTAGGACGCATGCCTGCGGAGAAAACGTAGAACTAGGAAATGAGAGAAGAGCCGCATCGAAGATAACTCCTCAGGAAGCATGATGCCAGACGATGTGTGCGTTGTGTCAAGATTTCCTCGTTCTCTGATTGCTAACACCATTATTAGATTCTCTGACCTACGATTCCCGAAATTGTTAATTCCTAGTTCGTCACCACCAACGATTTAACACCGATCATTGCGACAAATCCGGCCGTTGCTCACCTGCTTCTCGTAGCATGGCTTACCCACCCTATTCCGGAGCAAAACGACCCTCGACCTTTCCTTGATATTCTGCCTTTTCTCCCTCCGACACTGGCTACTTTCAATCTTTTCGGGAGGCTGCTCAGAGCTCAGACACGAGTGGCGGTGCAAGGATACTTGACTGTTGCAGACCTCGTCCTCATTGGGGTTCTTGGCCGATTCGTCTGTGAATGGGTAAACTGGCTGGATTGAGCCGAAAGGGATGATTATTTTTCAAAAGGCGTTCACAAGGTAAGGATCTCTCTATTTTGGTTTCCCTCCTAGCATAAGGAACTTTTTCGCAGCTATGCCGCTTCTGTACCTCTCTTACTCGGAGGAAGGCATCCGCAGCGAGTGCAAAGAGAACTTGATGCGACGCTCGCCAGACTTTCTGGAGAAGAGGACGTGGACGATGAACAAAGTTGTGGTATCAGTTCCACCTTCGTTTCGCGGTGTGTTGGCATTAGTTGCCTCGTCGCCTCTGGCATCGACGAGACTTGGTTCTTCTGCTTCAACTAAATTAAACTATATCATAAACGAGGTAACTTAACTCTGCTGTTGCATTTATGAGACTGAAAATGACGGTCACTTATTAGGCCCTCCCATTTGTGCCTACAGAAAAATTCCGCGTAATTTCCGAGTCCTCATTAACCTTGGCCCACGTCGCGGAAGCCCTTGAGCTAATCCAGGTCAAGTTTCTGCAATTTACGACACAGATTACCCGCCAAATCAGGGAGCAGCTCGTTTTGACTTTTGAAACTTCCGAGACGTTTCGCGTATCCCGGAAGGAATTGAAAGGTGTGCTCGTGGTTTGTAAGAGTTTTTTTTTATCGATTTGTTGCATCTCTCAGAGGCACCTCACAGAAATTCGGTATTTGCGTCAAGAACCATATTTTGTGAGCCAGCGTAGCAAGCCGATGTCGCATCTCAAGCAATTGAGGTTGATTCCCTTATTTGCAGAAATGAATCAAACTGAATTAGACCAAT
>JAIUJM010000487.1:0-15305 GCA_026262225.1 Inosperma sp. D86 | reverse complement strand
TATTCTCATACAAGAAAGGAGTTTCGTTGATGTACCGAGATTCACTCGACTGTACATTTAATCCGAAAAAGATGATGACTCCTCCAATCAACAAGCTCTCTCATGCGTTTACGAAACACGTCTGCATCTCTGATCAGAAGGGTACATCTCGAGAGGTCGTAGGCGATTATTTATTCCAATACCCAGCTGGGAGCTTCTTCCAGAACAACAACGCGATCCTCCCTCTCATGGTAAACTACGTTCAAGACCTCCTAAATATCGGAGACAAAGACGGTAATCACCCGACACACCTCGTGGATGCCTACTGCGGCGCTGGGTTATTTGCCATCTCGCTCTGCAGTCGATTCACCCAGGTAGCTGGCATCGAAGTCTCACAGATATCCATCGCCTCAGCAAAGCAGAACGCAGAACTAAATGGAATCCCAAAGAAGAAGATCACGTTCCTTGCCGGCGATGCATCCGATATTTTTTCTACCGTTCGTAACTTCCCTCCTGAACAGACGGCAGTGGTGATCGACCCACCACGGAAGGGTTGCGATGAGGGGTTTATTGAGCAGCTGTTGAAGTTTAGACCTGCTGTCGTTGTTTATGTGAGCTGTAATGTACATTCGCAGGCGAGAGACGTTGGGAGGATTGTTGGGATGACGGAAGGAGAGGAGGAGGGGAAGAGGTATAGGGTTGAGAGGATTAGAGGGTTTGATTTATTTCCGCAGACGGCGCATGTTGAGTCTGTGGCTTTGTTGAGGTTGTATTAACACGTTCATGGTGACCTTCATTCTTCCCGTCACTTAAGCACCGGTATTTGGGTATCATACACAATATATTCGGTGTCTTTGATTTTCAAATATATTCAAAACTAATAATAACAATAAATACACGTAAAACAGCATGGCGCTGATCACCGTTCTAGTCGCATTGACTCGCTTCAGTTGCTTCCGGGCACGAGTTTGAGGACGCCCTGGACCCAGATCGCCTGTGTGACTCAGCCCTATTAATGTAATCCGTTCTTCCAGCCGCTTAACCTCTTGCTTTTGTGCGTTGAAGCCACTCCCCTTCCAGGTGTTTTTTAAACATGCGGCAACTTCTCCACACTACAGATCTTGAACGACGACTATTACGATGGACAGGCTCATCTTCTGTTCCTCGTTATCCATTTTTCGAAGGGCCAGGGTCATTATCGAATTCGAACTCGAGCGCCATATTCGACTTTTCTGGTGATATGTATGGGGCATCGACACGGAGTCTGGAGGATTTGAGGCGGTGGTTGAATGACATTGAGCTTGCGGCGAATGATTGTCGGATACCGGTTGAACAATACCCGGAGGTGGCCATTTATTTTTTGAGAGGCGATTTAAAGGAGGTTATGAAGGAGAGGAGGGAGGCGTATGTGAAAGAGACCAGGAGGAGTTGGTGGGATTGGGAGGACTTTAAGGAGGATTTGAAGAGGATCGTTGGTAAGTTTATACTTACAGTCTTTGAGGAGCAGAATAACTGATTTGGTCTTTGTATTAGTGGAAGCAACAAAGAGTGAGGATAGCTATAGTCCTCTCGCACTAGAATCCTCTGACCGTCGTTTGATTTTTCTAGTTATCTCTTCTCCGCCAAGTGTTTCAAGTTTGGCAAGCATTGCGCTCGACCAGATGCACCCTTACATCGCCTCTTCTATCAACTTGGGTCTCGTTATCGGTGGAACGGCTGTTTTGTTACCCGCTCTTGGGCTCATGGCTTGGAGAAGGCTCAATTCCGTCAACTCCCCGTCATTGAGTGTGCCAAATTAGTATGGCTGATATAAAGGTTCCGATGTATGTGGGATGTTGTAATAGATCCAGATGCCTTCTGATCACAATGGAGTTCACATTTTCTGATATTCAGACTGAGGAAGAAAATATTTGGGGCTGGCCAACCGATATTATCATGATCACTGTAAGGGCAAATCTGACTATGGAATGCAACGTTCTGAACAGCTTTCGACAGTGCTGGACTGAAGCACAGAAGAACGCCTGGCAACATTGCATCGCAATAGTAAGGGATTCTCCACGATCCAGGGTAGATTTGATCTCTTCATATCTAAATAATATCTATTATTCTCGTACTTGCTGTGGGCTGTTACTTTTACCTCCGTCTTTTGGTTCTTCGCAGAAATTACGGAGCACAAGGAAAGTTTTGCACGAGTGCAGTGGACAACCCATTATGGTAGGATTGTCATTCGGGGACCATTATAAGTTTTTATTTAAGTCGAGCAAAACAAGAGTGTAATTTCTTTGTGAGCGAGCCGAAGCACTTTCAAGTATAGAGGAATGACAAAAGGAAATTTGTAAAAATACAAAGCGGATGCTAAAGTAGGCTTCTTTGCAATCACTATTTTTCAAGTATGAGTATGGGACTGGTCGGCCAGAAGAACCAAACCTACCACTGGTACTGGTCCGATTGTGGCATCAAAGCCGTAATTGTTGTCGGTGTAGGGCTTCTTCCATTCGATAGTCTGAGCAAGTGAGCCATCATTGGTGTAGATGAGATAATGTCCAGCCTCCAGATATGTCAAAGTTTGGTGGCTCGGAAATGTGACTTCATCGACAGGTTGGCCGTTACAGTCTTCGATTTTTAACATCAGGTCACTACCAGTGTAGTTCGTTAAGGAGATGGAGGGGGCCTATAACGACGTCGGAATGAGTGATCACTTAGTCAACATCACAGGACTATTTACCTCAACTTTGGGTGTTATGGCGCCAATGAGCGAGGTATTGGCGACTTTGGGAATAATGGCAACCAACTCCCTGGCACTGTGGGTGGAACTTTCACCACCATAAATGCTGTGTCTCCCCTTGCAGGTATTTCCCGCAGTTCCTCCAACCTCAAATAACTGCGGGAAATTGGCGACGAGGACGTCATCTGTGTCATTCGTGATCTGGGTCAACTTCTAGTAGTAGAAAGACGGTGACAAGCAGATCAGTCACGTGAAGCGTGAGCCAATAGAAGTCATACCCAGCTATCATCATCAACAATGGTGGCTTTGAAACCATAGTGGTAGCCAAAGTAGGGCTTCTTCCATTCAACAATCTGACATATCCTCCGGTTGTACTCGTAGAAGATGAGATAACGTCGGGCCTGCAAATACCTCAAAGTGTTACCCATCCGGAAGGGGATTTGATCCCGACCAACGTTGCCGTTATCGTCCTCGATTTGCAAATAGAAATCGAAACTAGAATGGTTTGTCAAGAAAAGCCAGGATATCTAAGGGATGAATGTTCACATCAGTTCTTGGCAGCATTGCAGCGTATAGACGGCCATAAATTACCTCCTCCGGGGGGGTTATCGCGCCCCTCAGCACAGCATCAGCGGCTGGGGTGGTATCATCAATGACCAAAGCTTGCACGTCGCCATTTATGTCACCAGAGATTCTGCACCATCCGGGGATCGTACTTTGCGCAAATTTCTTTGGCTCCAACGTCTGCGGGATATTCACTCTGAGGACGTCATGTGTGCGATTCGTGAGTTCGACCGACATTCTAGAGACGAGAGGGGAGCGAAAGTTCAATCAGTCGACGTTATGCTGGCGATTCAATACAAACCTGGACAACGTTCAAAGGAGCTGGATTTAGTGTGATCTGGATGAAGAGAGAGGGAGGCCCCGTTAAATACATGCTGGCCAGGGAATGATTCGCATTATCTGGAAAAGACTTTGTATAGTAGGTGATAGATTGTCCAAACCTTTTTTACATGTACTAACCACCCCAAAATCACTGTCGTGACCAGTCGTCAAAATGAGATGTCCCCGATTTGATCTTTTTGGCGGTCTTACAGACTCTTACTCCATCGTTGCCGTTTTGATTGTGACAATCTTCGTGGCGCCAGATTTATCTGCTTTGTTCACTTTTGGATCTGGATCTCAATTTTCATATTGGTGACGCACCATAATAGTAGTTAGTTGAAATCCGCTTCATAGTGGGCCTTGAGTTGGCCCCAAGTTGGCCCTGTGCAGTGTGATGCAAGTTTTCAATGCGATGTGCCCATTAATTGAAATCTGCCATTATTTAAAGATGCAATAGCAAAATGGATCAGATATGGAACAAAAATTAGCCACTGTAGACATATCTTGTCAAATATTGTATTCATTGTAATCAATAATTGGAAGGTTGGGCGGTGGATATGATGCACGTTGAATGTTAGCCAACTAGTACGAAAGAGAAGTTTGATTGACCCGTTGCACAAGATTCAATCCTTAATACCAACTTGAAGATGTCTTCCTCGTGATCTCTTACTCGTGCCGATAATTATTTTTTTGCACTGCTGAATACATATATAATAAACGTTGTACAAGCTCATAACTAGGAAGTGAATATAGACCCATGAATGAAAAGAAATTGAAGGGGAGATGTTCACGTATCTTTCTCAGAGACCTTGCTCAGACAGGGAAGCCGTAAACATCAGGATGCTTGATCTTGGTGTGCTTTTTCCAGTACATTCCCATTACTGTATAAACTCCTGCCACTCCTCCAGCACAACAAATGCCGGCTCCAGCAACGGGAAGTACCCACGGCGCCACGGTAACTCCTAGCACTTCCATGATACCTGCAGCCATAGGAAGTTCAAGAGAAGCGAAGGGCGCAGCCACGCCTGCCACTAGTAACCCTGGTGGCCCAGTGACCAGGACCAAGTTGGGCTCATTCCAAAGGAATGTATTATCAGTCGACATTACAGATTTAATGGTCGTGGCATAGCGAGGCGATTGTGTGAATGACCTTCCGTGGGTGCCATTGGCCAGAGCTTTCAGGAGTATGAGAAACGTTGCGGCAAAATGTTGGCAGTTGTTATAGATTGCGGAGTATTTCCCTCCCCGCATTGGGTGGTGTTCAATTACATGATCAAAATCTTCTTCTTCGCCGGTGAAATTCGCCACATGGTAGAGGTAGGGTAGTGGAAGGTGATCGATTGTGGTCACAGCATTGCGTAGTTTGATTTGCTTCCCGTCTGGTGTCGAAAGCTCAATAATCCTGGGAGGACGGGTGTCGCTCATTACGATCAAGCACCAGTGCCTCGCTCGAGGATAGGAATCGTTGGTCCGTTCGCCAATGTTAGTCGTAGAGCTTGGAGTAGAAAAATTAAGGACATAATACGAGAGATAGATGTCAAAATCCATGCGAGCAGGCGAAAGGATGCAACGGAGTGAGGAAGAACACGTCTCTAGAGATCTAATCAGACCGTATGAATAGATAAATAAGCAGTTCTTACGAGCGCTAGGAGGGCTCAAGTATGAGAGGCCTAGCCGGATTGCAGACACAAAAAAGGACTGGTGAGATCTTATATCTTGTATTGATTTCGGGCACGCTGAAAACGTGTGTATCGTAAACCTTCAAGTTGCGCTAAGCGCTTCAATCAGCCTCCACGTGCTGAAATTACATAATCACGCCTTGCGGCAACCAAAGGCGGAGATATCATTCCCAAGAAGATTTTGATGCTTTTTTGTGATGAGCTTGTATAGTGGCTCACACTTAACCAAAAATTATCAAAATTTCAGGGAGTATGTGAATTTCTCTTGGCTACAAGTATATACAAAAATATGAAGATGTGAGGCCAGCAGCGCCTTGCAATCACCCAAAGTCGTGAAAGATAAAAATACCACGTCGAGTGTCAAATCTCACGTGAGTGATGTGGGGCACGAGACTATTCCTCTTTTCATCTGTCGTATCCTCGGCTCTGCCATCACCATACGCGTTCCGTTGGCGAAGACCAGAGTGACATTGAGGAACAATACGCATGAGGAGTGGATAAAATTTACGGAGAGAGGTCGTTGTGGTCATTACACTGCAAAAGATTTATTGAGACGGACATTGATGACGATGAAGGAAAGGACATGTACGTTGTTGCGTTTATTGTCTAAGGACTCGGTAATGGCTGCCACTTGGTAAGCGCTTACCGTTGTTGCGTTTAGGATTCTTGTGACGGTCCGGCTGTTTCCGATGACAGGTCAATACAAGGTATGTATTACGGATCTGAATCGGTCGTGAGGACAGTGGTATTGCTGAGTATTGTATATAATGAATACAAGGATCGAAATTTGCAAAAGGATGGAAAGATACGACTGTATGGCGGTACATGTACGTACCGTCACAAAAGCAGTGCCCACAATCCTGTCCAGAACCAGGTTGCCATAGTATTATAGCACTAAAAAGGTGAAAAGTGGGTGATGATAGTGTCAATCAAGTTTGTTTACAATAATACAATAGCATCTTGGTAACCGCCCATGAGCCTACTGTATTTAAGCGCTCTAAGTATGGTCTTTCAAGTTCTCCAAACTACTTTCCACCATGATGTCTTTGAACAAGTTCTCCTATGCAACCAACGCTCCCAGTGCGATGCAGATAGATGCAGAAAACCCCTCAGACTGGTTCAGCAAAACCGAGAATGGACCCCTCATCCTCAACATAGTCAAGAACGCCAAAACTATTCCGGCTCTAAACAAAGCAGCCGAGTGCGTGTTGGAGATCATCAATGCAGGACAGGTAAAGCCTTAACTTTGCAAGTGCGCCTTATTCCCATATAATGATTATTCAATTTTCCAGAAACGCAAGGATTATAAAGATCTGGCCAGATTTGCCGCCGATATTATTGTTGTAATGCTCAGGTCTTATAGGGAAGCGAAGAAACAAGGGAAAACCCTGGACCAAGAGTTCCAGGGTAGGATACTAGATACCGTGAAGTACACCCCGTTTTTTGACCATTTGCGATATGCCATTTCTCATGTTACACCTAGAGTTCTTGATTCAATCAAGGCGCAGGCTTCTTCGGGCCCCCAGAACATGAACAATGATATGATTCTTGGACAATATCGCTACGAACTGCTTCAAGCACATCATCGCTTTGCCGTAAGTAAAGCTCTGTTATTCTACGACATCGAAAAACTTTGCAATCACGATGTTAGGTCCCGTCACTTTCTGAATTGCAGGATACTCTCCAGCCCAAGATCAATGACAGAGGTCTTAGACCCCAACCACAATACGAATCACTCATTGAATATATGAAAGGGGCTGAAGACATTGTAAATAAAAATGTGGATGTGAACTTAGGGTGGACAGGTACCGGCAAGTTAGACGCCCTTTCTAACGTTAAGGGTTATAGGCAGGAAGGAGGAACTATAAATGTCTTCGGCAGGAATTTTTGAAAAGAGTTTGTAGGGTCTAATTTTGATCATCAATTGTGTATTGTTTTCTCAGAGCCTGTATACATGGACATTTTATGTTTAAATTTTCTATTGATTTCATTCTCCTGCTCTACAATTTACATAAAATGTGTTTCTAAATTACGAGTGATGGAGTCAAAAACTTAAAATGTCTGATAAATGAAAAGCAGTTAGGATATCAATGCGATTGCGCATTGTCTGGGATATGGAAAGGTGCCATAGGAAGCGGCAGAGGGCGACAAGAGGGCGATGGCGATCAGTTGGCGGCGGGCTCAATTTTAAATGGGTCAGACCAGCTCACTTTGAAGGTGTCTCCAAATGCGGAGGAGGTCATTCCCTTTCTTTAATCCATGGTCGACAAGAAACGCAAGGTACTTTTGAAAGCTTTCGCAGACATTAAAAAAGTATACAAAAACTGAAACGGAATCACCGTCACCGGGGTTCAATCCTGTTTCTCGTGGTCTCTGGTTAAATGTCGCCAGCACTGATAATTCATTTTTTTTGGATAGCAATCTTGGGAAGACTCTGCAGCCTTTTCGATTTTGAGACTTACGATGTCCTCATGTGGCTTCAATTAGCACTTCCAAGTTTCGGTTGAACTAGAGAAATCCTCAATAAGGTGACGAGGGGCCTACAAAGTCTGAGCACTCCCAAATTAGTGCCCTTTGGCTTTGGTGATCGACATAGAAGGGGGGACAACTTAATAACTTAGCAGATGAAAAGTATATTTTACAAAATATTCGACAGTCGATCGGAAAAGAAAACAAGTTCCAATCGACTCTCCCCCATCCCTGAAAAGTTTGAATAAATAGATAGAGGCGGAGACTTGGTGCATGGTTCTCCTACAGATCTTGGCAATGGACATATTTGTCTTCCGTTCCTCCATTGCGCGAAGGGCACCGTTGTACGACTATATTCTCCAATTGCGATGTGCATGGAGACCATCGACGCAAAGTTTTGAGAATTTTGGACGGTAGTTAATCGAGTTGATTTAAATACCCTTCAATTTAACTGGAACCAAGGGTATGAAGCTGGTGTCCGATTCCGAAATCGGTGAGTGGCTGGGAGGGTGAATTACGAAATCGATTCAAAAAATTGACAAAGTGAGATCTGAATTGAGGTATCAAAACTGGTAATAAACAAGAGCGAAGGGAAGACATTGCGGTGAAAAAGATTGCGTAGAAGAAGAAATCTGACAAAGGATGATATACAAGCTCTAACAAGAGGTGAATCTCATTTCCATTTATAACGACGTCAAGACATTCTAGAAGGAGGACATACGAGGAAAGAAAATCGAAGGCCATGATTGACTCGGCTCCATCTTTCATCCCTCCTTTTCAAGAGGATGAGGGCAATTCGTAGGGGGGGTGGCGGCTGGGGTGATTGAGGGAAACCATAGATCTCGGGATGCTTTATCTGCGTACTCCTTTTCCATGACACTCCCTTCACCATGCCAACTCCTGCTGCTCCGACCATCAGGTCCGACACAGAGGCATTAACCTTCAATTTGACCTAGTGATTGGGGACCCTTGGTCCAAAGCTGGTGTCCCATTCAAAATTGGTATGAGTGAGCTACGAATTGATTCATGAAGGAACAGAAACGAACTGCCAGGTTCTGGAACGAGGCCTTCAGACTTGTAATAAACAAGAACGAAGGAGAAACATTATGGTGTAGAGAATCCAATGGAAGATATTCGACAAGAATGAAACGAGACAATAATGCAATGTACTTAATAATACTACACCAAACCGTATAGGTACAAGCTCCTACGTAATAATGGACATTCTAGAAGGACATACCGGGAAAGAAAATTGAAGGCCATGATTGACTCGGATACACATCCATTTTAAGGGGCTGAGAACGGGTAGGAAGGTGGGATTCACTTGGGTTACACTCATTGAGGGAAGCCAGACATCCGAGGATGCCTGATCTTCGTGATACTTTTCCACCACATTTCATTCGCTACTTCGACAACTAGGAAACCAATACCACAAAGACTGCTAGCCACAGAAGCCGTAGATGCCCACGGCAAGGCTGGCACAGTAGTGGTAACTCCTAACCATCCCATGACACCTGGTGCTGGAACTTGCACAACCCGAGTAGCAGCAAGCCGTGCAAACTCCTTCACCGCTGCTAATAATCCTCTTGCCCCATGATAGACGAACTCCAATACAACATTCGGCTTGTTCCAGAGAAATTCATTGTCACTTGACATCACAGATTTAACGCAGCTGCCGTAGCGAGGTTGTGGTCTGAATGACTTTTCTGGTGTTTCATCGGCAAGGGTATTTAGGAGTATCAGGAACATTGTTACGAAATGTTGGCAGTTGTTATAGGTTGATGAATACTGTCCTCCTCGCATTGGGTGATGCTCTATGACACGAGCAAAATCTTCCTCGTCGCCAGTGAAATTCGCAACGTGGTAGAGGAAGTTTGATGGAAGGAGATCCATTGTAATTTCGTGATTCCGTAGTTCGATTTGCTTCTGGTCTGGTGTCGACAGCTCAATTATTCGTTGAGAACCGGTGTTGCTAACTGCGACCAAACGCCAGTGTTTCGTTAGAGGATTGGAGTCGTCTGTTGGTTCGCCGGAGTTAATCGAGGAACTTGTACTAGAGAGACGAAGGGTGATAGAATACGAGAGATATAACTCAAAATCCATGAGCGCAGGCGAAAGGACGCGACCGAAGTGGGAAGAAACGTCTCTGGAGAAAAGGATCTATCAGGCATGAATAGACAAAAGGTTTGGAAGAGTTCTTACGAGCACAGGGAGGGCTCGAGGGACAGGTGGATTCCTGACCAAGTGAGTGTATTTTCTTTATTAAAAACAGAAGGTTGAAAGTGATTTAAAGTACACGCCGTAAACACGCCATAAACACGCTTCATGAGCATTCCAGATTGTTTTATGCCTGCAGATTGCCATCGAGTTATCAATCCGCGTGTAGATGGTCCTCCCCAGTCTCTAGACGTGTCACCTACGACAAAAAGGAGATATGGATACGGAGAAAAAAGATCCAACAAAGGCAGAGACAGTGGGAATAGACTGTCTGTGGGTGGTCCTAACTTTGTCGTCGAAAAAGGCATCTGGAAGGTATGTCGATATCAATGTGGGTCAAATTGTTATCAAGGGGTGGCCATATTGCTGCAGCTCAAGTTGGGCTAATGCGCTTGCAGACGGTTGAATTCCGTCAACTCGAGTGTACGCCAAATTTGTAATACGGCCGACCAAAAGGTTCTGATGCCATGCGGGATGCTGTAATCTTTGGACTCCTGAGGTGACAAACCTTGAAAGCATGTAGTGACTGGGGATCCTTGGTCCGAAGCTGGTGTCCCATGTCGGAATCGGTAGTATGAGTGGCTAGGCGGCTTACGAAGTTGTTCGACAATTGACGAGTTGGGATCTGAAACTGTCTGAATTTGAGGCTCCCAATAAACAAACGCGAAGGGGAAACATTGCGGTGAAGAGAATTGCATAGAAGATATTGGACAAAAGGATGAAATGAGACAAGACTAACTTCCACACGAAAAAATCCGGGACTACACCAAACCCTATACAAGCTCCTAACAAGATCTGAACCCTATATTCATTTATAAGTGCGATCAAGACATTTTACGAGGAGGACATACTAAGAAAAAAGACTGAAGGCCGTGATTGACTCAGATGCACATGCTCATCCTTTCTTGTAAGACTCGGAGGTTGAGAGCGATTCGTAGGAGGGAGGCGATGGCGGAGGTGATCGAGGGAAGACTGGGAAGCCATAGATCTCGGGATGCTTGATCTGCGTACTCCTTTTCCATGACATTCCCTTCACCATGCCAACTCCTGCTGCTCCGAGCATCAATAACCCAACAAAACCACAAACGGTGGTGGCTACAGCAGCCGTAGCTGCCCACGGCGCTGGCTCGGTAGTGGTAGCTCCCAACCATCCCATGATACCTGATGCTGGAACTTGCACAACCCTAGCAGCGAACCCTGCAGACACACTCGCAACTGCTAATCCTCCCACCCCTCGATGAGCCACATCCCGAACAAATTTCGGCTTGTTCCATAGGCATGAATGGTCAGTTGACAGTACGGATTCGATGGAGATGGCATAGCGAGGTTGCGGTCTGAATGACCTTCCTGGTGTTTCGTTGGCCAAGGCTTTTAGAAGGACGAGGAACATTGCCACGAAATGTTGGTCATTGTTATAGATGGCTGAGTATTGTCCTCCTTGCATCGGGTGATGCCTCATTACGCGATCAAAATCTTGCTCGTCGCCGATGAAATCCCCCACGTGGTAGAGATGGGGTGGAAGATGATCGTATGTGAATGTGGTCGCGGTATTATATAGTCGAATCTGTTTTTGGTCGGGTGTTAAGAGCTCAATTATTCTTTGAGAATGGTTGTCTTTGTTAAGGATGATCAAACGCCAGTGTTTCGTTCGAGGATTGGAGTCGTCGGTTGGTTCACTGAATTCATTTGTTGAGGAAACGAGAGAATAAGAGAGATGGATCTCAAAAGATATGAGCGGAGGCGGTCCAGGAAGGACGCAGTCGAGTGGTAAAGAATGCATCCGATTGTCTGAGGGAAGGGATCTATCAGGCACTGAATAGATTAAAAAGATTTGGAATAGTTCTTACTACGAGCGCGCGCGGGGGGAAGCCTCAAAGTTTGAAGGTCCGACCTAGGAAAAACTTAGTTTCCTAAACCCCAAAAAAAAGGGATCGGTGAGTTATTGAAAACAGAAAGTTGGAAGTGAGGTAAAGGGGACAACTGTTATGTACATGCGATAAGCACGCCTTATTGTAAGCAATTGCATACCTTTGATAAGCAGAGTGTGTGTTATCACGTTCATTAATATCGCCTGACAATCCACGTGTCGAAGTTAATCGATATAAGTGATCCAGACGACATCTAGCGGGAGGAGATGGGAAGTGGTTGCCCGTAATCCCACTAAGAGACTAGTCCGCCTGTGCCCTATAATTTCACAATGCGTGCAGTGGGCTGTTGGCCTCCGGCAGGGGGTTCAGGGCGAATAGAGGCAACAACCATATCAAACTTGGGGTTTGTTATCAGGGGAACGAACAGCTGTGTTTGAGTCTGCCCGTTCTTGGACTAATGCCAATGGCAGCTGGCTTGAAGAAGGTTTAATTCCGGCACGCGGCGCCTACATCGAGTGTTGGAATTAGAATTGATGAAAGGCTTTCGGTGTATGTGGGACTCTGTAAATTTCCGTTGTTGAGCAAGTTCGCAATTTTTGTTATTGTTTGATTTCATAAAGTTCGGATTGTCGCTAGTTGTTGGTAGGAGGAAAAAGATATTTTGGACAAATTTTGGCTATTGATCGGCAAACTCCGCACCTTTATAAGTTAAACATTATGTCAATTTGTGAATTTCTGTCGTCTAAACCAATTGAGCGTTCCGAAAAGAAGTTTTCGTTGCCATTGAAAAAGTATACAAGACTGAAACGGCACTAAGTTCAACCCTTACCGAAATGTACATATAACAGATCCCAAACACCATGTCTAGAAGAGAATGTGATGTCGTCAAGGCCTTCGAGAAGGAGAGAGTGGGGGGGATTGAGGGAAGCCGTAAACCATAGGATGCCTAATCTGCGTGTTCATTTTCCACGACTTTCCTTTCGCCATGAGAACTGTTGCTACTCCGACCGCGAATAAACCAGCAGCAGCACAGAAACCGCCAATAAGAGCAGCCGAAGAGGCCCACGGCGCTGCTACGGTAGTGGTCGCTCCTGGTCTTCGATTTCCTTCCTCGTCGTCTTGCACAGGAACCTCCACATTGATAACCGAAGTGGCAAACGGTATGCTTGCGACTGCACATATTTGCACCCCATAATCGGTGAGTTCCAGAATAAGGTCAGGCTTATTCCAGAGGAATTCACCGTCAGTCGACATTACAGATTCGACGGAGGTGATATAAAGAGGTTGCGGTTTGAATGACTTTCCCGGTGTTTCATCGGCCAGGGCTTTGAGGAGTATCAGGAACATGGCGACGAAATGTTGGCAGTTGTTGTAGATGGTGGAGTATGGCGCTCCTTCTTGCATGGGGTGATGCCTAATGACGCGATTGAAGTCTTCCTCGTCGCCGATGAAATCCGCCACAAGGTATAAATTTGGTAGGAGATCCTTTGGAATCTTGTTATTCTGTATGGTGATTCGCTTCCTATCTTGTATCGATAGTTCAATAATCCTTGAAGAGCTGGCGTCACTTATGACCAAACGCCAGTGTTTCAAGCGAGGAATGGAGTTGTCGGTTGGGTTTCCAAGTTTGGTGAAAGAAAGATAGGAGATATAGATGTTAAAAAACATGAGCGCAGGCGAAAGGACGCAGTGGAGTGACGGAGAATACGCTGGAGCGAAGGGATATATGAGCGTGAATGGATAAAATATTTGGGATTCTTACCGGCGTGGGGAGAAAAGTGGGTTCCTGACAAACATAAAGGACTTGCGAGGCTTTATAAAGTTGGAAGTGATTGTGCCAGGAAACACGCCCCATTGTAGGGTTCATTCAGTTGATAAGCAGAAGTAGGTTTAATGAACGAGTATGAACCAACTACATTAGGATGTGAAGGGGACCGGGAACGGGCCGCTAATTATTTCGTCAAAGACTCAAAGTCACAAGGCCAATTACCCAATTTAGGTTTGAGAGTAAACGTAGCAAAACACTATTCGCGTCGACCACACCGGTCGGGCTCAACGCCGAACACAGCACTCTCAGACGACACGGAATATTCTCCAAGGACTACACCTACCCCTACAAAACGTAGGTGAATAATCACAAGAAAAAAAATGCCAGTCAACCTTCTAACGACAGCTATATTCAGGACTCCCGACGAGAACCTCTTGCTCTGGCGCGAATTTTAAGCTTACAACAGGCGTTTTTTCGACACGTAGCTCGATAATCCAAAAAGGTGGAGGACACAACATAGAAAATTTATCCATATGGATCCTCAACCCGCCCTGACAAATGGTACGACCACCAATGGTGACCATCCATCAACGGAACCACCGTCGTCATCCTTCGACCCAACCATCTTTCGACGCTATCTTCTCAGTCTATTACCACCCGTTATCGGAGCAAACGTATCAGACCTTCAATCCATTTTCGATGATGAATTCAACGACAGGGTTGCACGTTTTGCAGCAGATACAGGAGGGGTCATTTATGTCGTACAAGCAAAGGAAGAAAGCGAAGGTATGTGCTCCAAAAAAAAATTTGGTACCCCGGAAAAAAAAATCTAAATCCTACCTTTTTCAGACGACTCGAACCCGACGTTTACATATCACCTAACGCCTCACCTAACTTACCATCCTTCACACGTAACGACCCTAGCACTCATCAAACGCGGACCAACACTAGACCCATTAACCCCTCTATCATCACAACTACATTTCTTAAATCTCTTTGGGGGAGACGAGACGCCGTACCAAAGCTTGCATGCCGTTGTAAGCTCTGGAGTTAAACCCTGGTTCGACGCCTTCGTTGGCGCTCGGGGGTCAGGGAAGGATGGTGATACCAAGATGGGTACGTCACTTAACAAGCGTCTTTTTTTTTTGATTGATTGTGCTTCAGGTATTCCTATGACCAAGAAGAAATTTGCAGAACTAGAGTTGTCACTACTCCATTTACAACAAAACGTTGAAATCCCGGAAACGCATCTGATAGTTCATCCAGTAATTCAAAGGGCCGTAGAGCAGGTAAACTCAGTGTCATCAACCTTTTTTTTTGGGTTTTTGAATCCGGTTTTTTTTTGTCTAAGGCCAACACATCCGGTGTCCGACCCAACATTTCTCACATCCCAGCCAAACTGTTAAATGACAGCTCCTTCTTAAACACCCTCCACGCTCACGTCAACCAATGGATCAAATCCATCCAATCCGTCACCAAATTGACAAGAGACGTGTCATCTGGAACGGCCTCACAGGAGATCAACTTTTGGTTAAGCTTGGAACGAGCATTAGAAAACATCGAGACGCAGTTGAGGAGTGATGAAGTGAACATGGTGATGGACTGTCTACGGAACGCTAAGCGGTTCCATGCCACCGTTAGTTTCATTGCCGATACGGGTTTAAAAGATGCTACAGACCTCGGTGAGTGTTTCTATCATTGCCAAAAAAAAACCT
>JAIUJM010000486.1:2652-15346 GCA_026262225.1 Inosperma sp. D86 | reverse complement strand
TTTGATAGGACTTGAAGTACATACCGAAGCCATAACCGACGATGTTGCCTGCATTGGTCATTCTTCCATGCCATGCATTACCAGCATTCAGTTGTCCAGGAGGAGTGATGTCCAACAAGAGATTTCGCAGGGAGGCTTGCAATCCGTTCAACGCGAAATCCAAAACATAGAATGAAACAACAGCAAAGCCTATTGCAAGGGATTTGGCCTGTGTAAAAGAATGTCCATTAGTTTAAATGTCTTAAAGTTCGTTTCACGTACTCGTTCCTGACGCTTCTCAGACCAGTCTCCCGACCCAATTCCAACAAGGTCAACGAGGAAGGCGGCAATATCTTGACAGTAAGCGAGAGTCAGCGTGGACACAATCAATGCCAATGTGGAAAGAATGATCCAGAATCGTCTTCTATACTTTGATGTTGAAGAGTCAGATAAAGCACCTATAAATTTGTCAAGGGGAACGGCATAAATCACTCATGCCCGAATAAAAAGTGTTTTAGGAACGTATTCTCGTACCGATAATCGGTTGCGCGACTAAACCGCTGATAGGTCCAGCCAACCACACAAGAGATGTTAACTGCTCAGATAGACCGAGCCCCAGCAGCACTGGTGTCCCGTATCTAAGACCGCAGTTGGATACAGTGTCAGAGTCCCAAACCGATCAGCGTCATGAAAAGCAACGCACCCAAGTTCGACAGTCCAGGCTATCTGGGCACCAGCCATAGAGATACTCAGTGTTATTAGATCCCAAGTAGAAAACAACCTCCTCTCTTGTAGTGTCGACATCCTCCTTTGTCTAATCGGAGGACCTAGATCATTACTACTGCTAACGGCGGCCTGAGGAGCCTCTGCTCGTATTGGTATGCGACCACGACTTGGCCATGGAATTTGGCTGGTAGGATCTGGGTCGCTATTATCAGCGATTGGGGGTATCATGTTGCTAGCTTGGATGTTGGAGGAAGCAAGGCAGACACCATTCCAAACGAAGCGAATGTTAGATATTTGTAGGGCTGCCACATCGTGGTCTTCACTTCGGCACTGTCCGGCTGTACGTTTAAGCTTCATCGACTTAACTCCAATCTGTTGTTAAAGTCCCGGTGGTCCAGCTCTAAACCTTTTCATACAACAGCAAAACTGAATCGATGATAACAATAATATCTACAGCGTCTACATGAGGTCATCTACGACCATATGTGCCAAAAACTACATGTTAATGAGCTCACAAGAAACGTAGAAATACATAGCAAATATTTAGAATGCAAACAATGGATGAAGGGACGAACCTACTGGTGTCAGTTGGCTATAGCAACATACAGAACAAACGAAAGCACCAACAATAATCATACAGAAATGCAATGATGGTACAATAGTTAAAGAGGTTGAAGAAGCGAGCATTGGTCTCATACTACGATCCGCGGATCGAGGCAGAGGACAAACCTCTTCGATGACTTGACCCGCCAACAGTGTCGAAGCCCTGCAGTGGCTTACCGAGGATAAGGAAAGCTTTGCGACGTCCGTTTGGAGGCGCCATGGGATAGTCGTCTGCTGTGGAAGGGGGATCAGGAAAGCGCGAAAAGTGTTCTGGCGGACCAGTGAAAGTTTCAACTGGTTCTGACAATTTCAGCCGATCCATGCTTGCTATAGATCGTAATGTCTTCGCTAATGATGGTCGTGTAGACATAGGAGAAGCGGTTGCTGGGATTGGTACAGGAATTGTTTCGGATCGATTTCGAGTGTCTGTTGTTTTGCCCGGCGTGTCGTCTACTCGAAGTTGTGCAGCTGACATCGAGGGTCTAAGTTTCCGTGGTGTTATTGAACCACTCTTCCGCGTCGTAGTGTCATCCCCGTTAGTCGACGGACCAGCCGATGCATACTGGGATCCGTTCTGTGATTTATCGGTAGATGAAGTCCCCTGACTGCCACTTCTATTGCGGTTTAGATACTTCTCCATAGCCTCTGCACCTCGTTCGCGCATTCGAGATGCCAAATTCGATGGCGGGGATAACAGACTCCCTTTTGATGCTCCGGCCGAGAATGTCCCCACAGTACTTGACGGTGGATGGTGCATGAAAACGGAACTTGAGCCGGTAGATGGCTGAGAAGGGGAAGACGAAAGCTGTCCTGCATGTAAACTCTCTGGATCTCCACTATCCGAAGTAGCAGTGGTACGACTAGTCCCTGATCCGCTCCTCATTCGTGAATAGTGCGAGTCCTTTGCAGGCACAGGTGGAGGTAAAGAAGAGTTGGAAGCATTCCAATCATTCGCCCTTGCTGCCTGTGCTGCCTGTGCGAAAATGTTCCGCCTTTGCTTTTTGTTATTTTCGAATTGTGTTCTCGCCGAGTCTTGCAATGTGTCTCTTGTACTGATGCTAGAAAGTGTTTTCAGCGTTAATATAACTAGCTTGAGTGAACGGACGCAACGAATAAGCATAATCAGAAGCGGTAAAACCTTGATTGTTCCGAGCAGAATATTGGCATCCACGCTCAATGAGCAACTGTACAACCTATATCGAATGATCAGCTTCGTCTGACAGGTCTCCGATGATACCACGGACTCACAGGAATATGTCCCCAGGAACTCGCACTGCAGACAAAACTAGTTAAGTAAAAACCGACAACTTTTACAAGAAAATGGCCTACTAATGCAGTGGCGTGTTGCCCTTGTTGTCCGATAAATCAAAATCTGCGCCAAGGTCACACAGCATCTAATTGGAAACGCATTGATGTCTCTGATGCCACAAGGAAGGTTGAGAATTACACGTACTCTAACCAGGTCTTCGTTTCCTTTTATTGCAGCAATATGGAGCGCCGTCTTCCCATGGACATTGGACCAGTCAAGAATCCAAGAGTATTTGTCGTAATATAATCGTGCCATCCTCAAGTAGGCACCAGTATTGTCTTCGACCCCAAAAGCATTCGAGGTATTGGGTTTCTGGTCTGCCAGCAGCATAAGGATTGTGTTATTTTCTGAATCCTGGACAAAGGAACCCCCCCAAAAAAGCGGTCAATAAAGGATGAACAATAGACAAAGCACGGCAGACACACTCGACTCAATTCTTCATCGTCGTGACCAGCGCTGAGGAGGAACTCAAACGTTTCCTCATTTCCAAGCACCGCTGCCCATGCCAGCGATGTATACCGTTGCGGAGCTGTGTCGGGGTTCCGCAGATCTGTCCTCTGAATGAGGCGTTTCACCAGGAACAGGTTATTTTCTGTGCATGAAGACGGTGAGCAATGATCTACACCTGACAAAAATATGAGAGGACCTTTGACTGCCCTTCGCAGTCTTGCAGTGGCATCTTTCTCAGCCATGAAGGCAGAGACACGGATGGGGAGGAAATGGTCAGGGATGGAAGATGATACCGTCACGGCCTCTCAAACGCGGGACAATATAACTGTCACGTGCCGCGCAGTGCACAGCTTATTTGCATCTCAACTCACAAGGACATTTGGGTTCTGTAGTGATACATCATATTGAGATTAATTACTGTGTCATCCATGCCAAAAGTCGTATCGAGGTCGGCAGTTTCTTCTTCCACAGGCGGTATGCATTCAAACATACTCCACCAAAGACTTTTCTGATAGGTATATAGCTCAGCCGACCGCAAGTTCAACTACAGCGCTTCGCGTCTATTGTGAGTTTTCAAAAAAACACAGCATTTTGGTGTTCTAAACTGGTATACATGCAGATTGTATTTGTGGGGAGTTTATCGTGTGTCGTTATCAATTCTACCACATGAACGTAGGACTGACTTGCATTACTGTTTATCCACAAATGTATAGCTGGTCATTGACAAGAGTCTAGGTGCTCTGCCAAGACGCAAGACGGATAACTCTATTGTCATACGGTCGCAAGACAACGGTGACGCGAAGGCGAGGGTATTCAAATTGAATGCTGTAGCCGAAGAGCCTATTATCCTGGAAAGGTTTGGACTCAACCACAGAATGCAAGGTCGCCGTCGCTCACTTAAGTTTCGATAGAGCGGCTGGTCATGAAAGGCAATATCGATTTCATTGCCCACGATGTTCGCTCAAGATTGGGTATCAATCTTCAGCGCCTCCTGCAAAGGCACCTTTCTTGTACATATTTCCCGGCGCTCTCACACAAATCCAGGGACAAGTGCCTCCAGATGCATTTGCTGGGGAAAACGACAATTGAGTTGATTACAATGATTATTATAGAATGTCTCCTGTGAAAAAAACCGAAAAAGGATAAAGTGAGCATTCATGAATCATCTGAAGGGTAGGACTGGGAAACGTGTAGCTCAGATACCGTTGTAGAAAAGGAAAACTCATGACAAAGCATTCGATGAGAACGCGAGTTCGTACAGTGTGAATAAGGTTGTGCATCACGGCAAGGACAACGAAATGTTGAAAAGAGGTACTCACAACTGTCATGTACAACGGTCGCCATGAAATTATATACTTGGCTGAAACAAAATGTCAGGGACCTAACCTTTGTGAGAGAGGAGGAAAAAAAAAGGACGGAAGCTTTTAGCGGCGTTGATGGCTTTTTGTGTGCCTTCTCAGGCATTTGCCGGCGGACCTGTTTCCTGTTTCAAACACTGCCCCTCCTTAGGCTTCGCGTCGAGGACCGTTTAATTACTATCCTGTCTTTCTACCCTTCGCTCGCATAACAGCTTATGGAGCTTCCATCTGCTTGCGAGCTTGAACTCGAGGCGCTGCTGAGAGAGAGGGAATCACAACTAACCGAACTCAAAGTGAGCATCAGTTTACAACTTGACATCTCATTCTGCCGTAGCTGAACGTCGTGTTTGTTCCGTTCAGGATGAAGTCGTTTCATTGCGGCGATTCATCTCAAGGGAGCCTGGTCCATCAAAGACTGAACCAGTTACCCTCCCACCCGCAGTGATGTCTGCCTTACTGCCCCATATCGACGCCGCAAACAAGGATACAGCAACATCTGTATCTGCTACGGTAGCTGGCGGCCTGAATCAAAGAATGCGTCAACTACAGCAAGAAAATGACGAACTGTATAATATCCTGAAAGCAACAGAGACAGGCAAACTAAAAGACGAAGTGCTTTCATTGCGTAGGGCTGTGGCGAAGTTAGAAGGCGCGTTGAAAGGTATTTCTCTTCCTCAGATACGCGCTTTTATAGGTGATATATCTTGTTTTCAGAATCCCATCAGGTCATATCTTCCCTCTCGTACGTGCTTTTTCCTTTTTTTTCTTCCGTCACTGTGACAATAGACGCTGACAATCTTTCCTTTTTTGTGCAGCGAGGAACTCGAGAAGACACACGAGGCCCTCAGGAATTCTTCTCGGCACAGGGATTCCGCCCAGGCTTATCCAAGACCATACTCCAAGTCGCCCCGTGCCTCGTATCGTTCAGATCTGGCACCAAGTAGTTCATCCAACTCCACAAAGCCTCCTCCAACGGGACCTCGGGCTTACAAGCGCCCCCGACTATCTGAACCCCATTCTTCTCCTCCACCTCCACGCACGATGGCTCCTCTTCCACCGAAGCCACAGACGCAGAATCATGCCCATCAATCACATACTCAAAACCATAATCCGCCTATCGGACCTATGCGTGATCAGGGCAGACCCTCAGGCAATGGGTCTAGTGGATCCACAAGAATCCAAAGAGCACCCAGTGGCAATCCTCCAAGTTCAACTGTCAACAAACCCAAGATGGAGGTGGATGGTGTGGAATCTTCTAGGTCCACATCGCCCGCGGCGATCCGTGAACGCGAGCGTGCCCGAGAGAGGGAGAGGGAAAAGCACAACAAGGAACGGGAGCGTCGAGATCGTGAGAGCCGTGAGGCTAATTCAAACAGCGCCGCGACAGCTCCGAGCAAGCCTCCAGCTGGTAACCCAACTACACGTCGGAATGGTAGCTATTCCAGTGCGTCTGGTCGAGGGTCGGGAGGGGGAGGTGTTCGAAAGGTTACTAGTAGTTCGAACAGCCATGCGGCCGATAATCGGACGTTGCAGGAGAGGATGGGACTTTGATACGGAGAGAGTTGAAGAAGTTATAAACTGAAGCATTGTTTGCTTTTTTGTCTTTTTGTTCTATCTTTGTTATCGTTGCTTGTGTACTTACATCTATGACTGTTACTCTCACTTTGGGACCGACTCGAAGAACGGGCTGTTTGCTATCTTACATTGTATCATATCCAATCCGGTACGCTATACCCACTGTAGCCACTATTTGTTTCCAATGCTGTACTAACCTTTTTTTTGTAGCATCATTTCGCATACACATTCGACATCACGTCTGTTCTCAGGAGACTGCAGTCTGGATATCTCTTTCCAATATCTCTATTGTCAAGAGTAGTGTCAAATAACTAACCACGAGCATACTACTGTAAAGCTAGGATATATATATGTATTACGGTTGAAAATTTGAAAAGTCTACCTGATCAAGAATGTCAAGAGGGTACAGTTGCAAGGGGGAAAACATTGACCGAAATTAATTTAGGAATAATTACAGAGAAAAGCTGGTAAGCAAAGGATTAGGTGGGTGAAGCGGATACGATGAAGGTTATGTTGCATGTTGCATCCGCTTGAGTATCATTAGAAATTTAGGTAACATAGAGTCAAGTATGTGGGGTTGTGACAAGAATAGTACAGGGCGCAATGCAAAGGCCAAAAAAAACTCGTGCTTTGGGTGAGTTGTCTTGGGAAGAGGTAAAGGACAATATAATGTTACAGAGTAGCGGCGTCGGTTGGAGATTGTTTCCCTGGAGATTTGATTCCAAAGAACCTGAGGCATGCAATGCCCATGTTCTTGTGTTTCTCGAGGGGCGGGAGCTTTAAGCTGGAGCGCGAACGCTTCTGGTGAAGGTCTGGTGAAGAATGTTGTGTGATTGCTAGACCGTCATGTTGGTCGAAAACGAATGGTTTCAGGGAGACCGGCTTTGGGCAAGCGATGTCATTCGACGAATACGGCGACGGCTTTGAGGATGGAACTGGTGGTAGTGATGATACCATTGTTGGTGTTGGTGACGGTGCAGGCGAGGGGATTGCAACAGAGAGGGCTCTGTCTGAGCCAAGAAGGTAATCCTTGGCAGAAGAACAAGGAGACGGTGAAGAACGAGGAGCGCTCCTTGACGTGTGTGTTGAGGTTGTCCTCTGCCTTGCCCTTGAGGTGGTCGCGTAGAAGCTGTGGCGGTCTTGAGATGTGAACGTCTCGCGTTCACTGGCGAGATCCATGGAACGCACAGTGTGGAGGGTGCGACGGAGATCATGGGCTTGATGGACACGAACGCGTGGCTGCGAAGGAACCCTTCTGGGGTGCGGAAGAGGCGTTGGCAAGATGTCTGGGGACGGCTGACGAGGAGGGGGAGAGTCTGGGCGACCAAAGGAAGTCATTATTGAGGGAATGTGAACAAGACGTCGTTGTTTATATAACTAATTTATCGGAATCCTTATTCCCCTTTCGGATTAAGTTTAGTGATCCTTGTATATTATATTAAATAAATAAATTTAACATTTCAACATTTCGTTGCCAACATTCCGCTGAAACAGGAGTGCGCTAAACGCCGCGTGTTGTTCAAACTTCTAATTTCGGACTCAACGCTTACAGGGCCATTATCTTGCCTTTTAAGGTTTAGGCTGGAATCCCATTTTAGATCCAAATAATTTATAATATTTTCAACGCCACTTGTTTCTCTTTCACACATTTGATCGTATCCGATCATCGTCTTGAAATTAGCCGGATCAACCAGTAACGACGACGCTGCTGCTGCTGATCGGCTTTCCGGGAAAACTCTCCGTACCTCACCTCTCATCGTGAGTCATTCACTCGACCTTTGAACACACGTTCTGTTTTTAGAAGTATTATCTTAATCACAACCCACTCCACTCTGACATCAGTCGAAACCGAGTATTTCACTATCACCGCTGCTCACAGAATGCCGAACATCATATTTGGGTTTCTTACATACATCTCCAGATAAATGATTTAACAGAACGATAACAGAATTTCTGGCAGGCAATATGGTTGAATTTACAACAAGACAACACCGAGTATCTCACCCTATGCGCCATATCGGTTGTCTGCCACATTCCATAAAGATGAACTGATTTCGTCGTGTAACTACAGCGGCGTGTCGTGAATATGTAAGAGGTGCCATAACGCTTGCTCGCATGGAATGAAACTGACTCGATGTACAGAAAGCGTCAGATGATCGCCTGGTAGAAAGCCACAGTCTGACAGTTGCCACATAATAAAAAGATATTTAGAGTACGACCCTCGTCGGAAGATCACAGGGCTAAATAGCGACGTCAACTTTGAATGTCAGATCATTAAACAGATGGAATGCAATTAAGTATAAAAAGATAATTTTGTTCCACTGAAACACCCCACCTGCTACGGCTCCGACCAGGTTCGCAATTAAGCAATGCCGGCAGCAGAACGCGCGATTGGCTGGACGTGACACCTTTCCCAAAATTTAACTTCCAGGGTTCCAGTGAATATCGGAAATGTATCTCGACGCACCAGCTAAAATGACATTTTATGTGAATCCGAAGCATAATTTGAAATTTGTCCTCAAAGACAACCCAGAGACAATGAAGGCATATGGCATGGTAAGCGTAGCTAGCCTATCCATCACGAGGAACGAAGGTGAAGTAATCGTGTCCACAATATGAACTGATTAGGCGTAGTAGCATGACAGTGTTCACAGAAAGCCGATTGACTCGTAGTGGCATCCTGGCATTTCACAAAGGTTGAGCCATAGAAAGCCATGCAGACAAATCGCCAAGCCCGTCAAAACATGGACCGTCGCAGTCGTTCCTTCACACGTCGAGTCCAGGATCCAGAGGTGAACAAAGCTGTTTCTGTGACAATGAACAAGCGTGACATCGCGTCCTGTCCAAAAAAGGGGTTGTGCTGATCCTTCAACATACTGAGGCATGCAGCATTCGGGACCTTCTCTTTGTATACACTTCATGTCCCTCTCCAGGCTTTTGTTTTACTGTAACGGTAGCGCAAAGGATCGCCTGTTTTAAATTGGACCATACACCTCCGTTGAAATTCAGGCTCGATCATCGTTGTCGAAGTATGGACGAATGTTGTTTGAGTTCCTTTTCCGCTTTCTATTCTGCCACTGGTTTGCAAAATGTTTCTTTACCTTACGGTCCTCGTATTTTGCTCATTACTCGGTCTTGTACGGCTTTCCTCTCGTTTTTACCTCGAAAACTTGACACAACACGATGGCGAAGAAATAGGAGTGACACCCAACGCTTTTCAAATGCCAGACAAGGCCAGGAACATATTCCTGGCAGTTCCTGACCGTACCCAGGCCTTTCTACCTGACCTGACCAATGGAACTGTGAATTCTTCGACCCCTAATGCTGTGACTCCTCCGCCCAAGCGACTCGTCATGGCATATTACCCTGGCTGGGTTGGGACGACATTTCCTCCAGAGAAGATCGACTTCGAAAGGTTCGACTGGATCGACTTTGCATTCGCAGTACCGGATCCCTCATCCGCACTGACTTGGGACGATACGAAAAATGATTCCGATCTTCTAAGTCGTCTGGTAGCCGCAGCCCATGCACACGGAGCAAAGGTCAAGCTAAGTTTGGGAGGTTGGACAGGCAGCAAGTAAATACACAGCTTCTTACGACAATGAGGTTGATACTAATAAACCTATCAGGCACTTTTCTACAGCAGTAGCGAGTGAGCAAAGCAGGACAACATTTGTCAAGAACATTGTCGCGCTCTACCAAACTTTCGATCTGGACGGCATCGATATTGACTGGGAATATCCTGGACGACAGGGCAAGCCAGGGAACAAATGGCATCCTAGTGATGCAGATAACTTCCTGTTATTTCTTCAATTGCTTCGGTCCCAGCTACCATCTGCTGCCCGAATCAGTGCCGCGGTTGACACAACGACCTTCACTAGCAGCGATGGAAAGCCGATGACTGACGTGAGCAAGTTTGGACAACTCTTAGATTGGGTGCTAATCATGAATTACGACGTCTGGGGCTGTAGGTAAAGTTTACCAAACCTTAGTAAATCGTCGTTGACATTTTTTTAGCATCTCCAAAGCCTGGACCTAATGCCCCACTGCGCGACGCTTGTGGTAACTCGACGCAGCCCCAAGCGAATGCTGTAGCCGCCGTCAATGCTTGGACAAAGGCAAACTTCCCAACCGAAAAAGTGGTCCTCGGCTTGCCGTCGTACGGCTACGTATCAACTTCCACTGCTCGCCGTCTTCGCACAAGAGCCACAACTAAACAAAAAAAGCCGAAAACTCCTTCTCCGTCACATTCTCTGAAGGTCAAAGGAGATCGTGACTCTGAGGGCCAAGTTCAGTTTCGGGAGCTGATTCGTCAAGGTGCTCTTGTTCGATCGAAACCTATCAACCTTGGGGGACAAAACATCACCACCTTCGTCGGTGGTGGTGGCTTTCAACGGCTTTGGGATTCATGCTCTGAGACCCCGTACTTGCGTTCATCTCGTACTCGTCAGGTCATCACTTACGACGACTTGGAATCTCTCAGTCTGAAGGTAGCGTTCGCACGCGAAATTGGCACTTTGGGCGTCAATTTGTTTGATGTTCATGGAGATACAGAGAGCTGGGAGTTGACAGATTGCATCCGCCAAACACTTGGCCTGTCTAATTCGAGCAGTTTCTGATTTTTTATATAACCCCTTTCCCTCTTCACTCGTATTTTGCAAACTTTTTGTTGTAGATGTCCGATGTCGACATCGCGTGGCATCTCATCTAAAACTTAAATAGATCCATATATGGAAAGCCAATTAAACAATTTTTTCGGGTGATGGTCTACTTTGACAGATTTGACAGGTGGCTAAATACCGCACATTTTTCCTGACCTAGCGGATTTCCTGCCTGCTTGTGGCTGACTTTTGTTCCCTTCCAGACGTCTCCTGATCTATGTCCGTTGTTTTTGACAAGTAAAGCTGCACCTTCATGCTTTCTGATATTGCAAAATTGATCCTTCATCCTTCAAGGAACGAATTGTTGTACGCTGTCCCTCATCGGAGTACGTCATTTTGTACACGAGAAGGTTGTGGTCGAACCATTGTGGGTGGTCAGTCACCTGAGGTCGTAGATTTGTGCGAAGAGTGCGGCACGGCTGGGATTTGGTTGCCGAAATCTCTGTCATCCTCAAACAAAGATGTCGATGGTCAAGGTAGTGGCATGTCAATCTTCACACCCACGGGCGAATACCCTTCCGACCTCCACGTAAAACCGCAATTGAGCGATTGGGAGAGAACAAGTAGTACCAATGGTGCAGTAAGTAGTCACACGTATTCAGGTATTTCGGTACATATCTGACCAGATGCACGTATGTGTTCTAGAATCCAACACTAATGGTATGTCTTCGTTAAATCTACACCCATTTTTTCTTCCGTTGCCAATAGTGAACTCTTTAAAGGTGCCACGAAGACCTCCAATCCGTCAACATCTCACCCTGGTTCCGATCTCGAGGCAGCTAGCCCCTGTTCCGAGTCTCCCCTCGTGGACGCCACATCCCAGCCACTTCAATTCTCGTGGAGAAGTCATTTTCGTTACCTTCGGACACGTTTCTATCGATAATGGCTCCAAATTGCTCAACCAACCGTCAGGAAATTCCGAAAAGCCAGCGGGATGTCACCTTCCACGAAATTGCACACACTGCCATGTCCCAATTCCAAAGTTTTCAACTTCTAAATTATGTGGCAACTGTCACATCCAGAACATGCCGGTTGGTGACGTAGACAATTCCCCAGTTCCGCCAGTGGACATGGCGCGTTGTTCGGATTTGAAAACTAAAGAAGTTGTCGAGCCAAATCGAAGAGAAAGTATTTCCGTAGCCAAAGAAAGCGTCAATCCAGGGACCGAAATAAGCCGTCCCATTAGAATCAAGCTTAGGGTTTGTTGCTAGTCATTCGTAATCCTATCCAAAGTCCTGATGTCGGAACAGGTTAAACCAATAAATCCATTGACAGAACCCGTTCCAGATCGAACACCGACAAAAAGACGCCGTCTAATCGATGAACACACTCAGGCTCTTGATTTGACTCGGACGTCCTCTCCAGAACAGATATCGGAAAGTTGCCCTCAGACGACGGCTGGCAAGCATAATAGTTTACGAAGGAATAAGCCCGTCTGTTGAGAACTTTCCTTGATGATGAGATGATTGCTAATCATTGTGCAGAGCAAGGCCCTCGACGGTCTGTGTCCCACCACGGGTTGCACTGGATTGATTTCTGCCAACTCTTCTGCGCGCAGATGTATGGGCTGTGTAAAGCTAGAATGGAAACAAAGGAAGGAACACTTGAAATTGATGATGAAAAGTCGCGAGCCTAGACACTCGAGCTGTACTCAAACTGTGGGCGAACCGAACCCAACGACGATTGCGAAAATTAAACCTCGAAAGTCGGTCACTTGGGCTGATATGGTAACGGAAGCCTCAGAGCATGGTGAAGTCACCCACCGTCCTGCTTTGTATGTGAATGAGGAGAGTTCAGACTCGGAATCCGATAACGATCTTCAAGATCTCAAAGTGGACAATGGGCGACCGGACGGTCTTCAACATGTTCCTGGTTGGGACAGCGATCTGTCAGACTTGACGGATATAGACGAGAGTGATTCTTCTGACAACGAGGCAAGGGTAAGCAATGATAACTTTCCTTTGTCCACCCGTTACTTACCTCAATTATAGATTTCAGCGCCTACAGGGTTAAAGATACGGATTCCTCCGCGC
>JAIUJM010000485.1:0-15354 GCA_026262225.1 Inosperma sp. D86 | reverse complement strand
GAGCCCAAAGGAGTGTAGTCTGGAACATGGTACGCGAGAGGGCTGTCAAGGAGTTGCAAGAGACCGCGGTCTCGAGTATTCGAGAGGCATGAGTGATAAATTATTTTCCAAGTTTCTCGTTTTTTTTTGCGCTTATGTTGTCTCCAATTGTTAAATTCCGTGAACAAAGGACGAGTTTCGAGGGAAATACGTCACTGATCAGGTATAGACAGTTTATGTGATCAGACTCCGATTTATATAACTACGCGCGGCCTTCAACCTTGTCAACGTTGAGCGTCATATCATGTTCCCAGACCTCTCCTCCTTACACATCAATGGTCGTCTATCCAGTACAACTAATGCTATTGGCGTCCCCATTCCAGAGGATATTGAAGACACCCAAGGTGATCAGTACAGGGAGAAATTGAAGGAATACGCAAGATCAATCCCTTATACTATTGAACCCTATTCAAAGGCCATTGAGCTCCTTGACTTTTTTATCTTGCGGCTCATACAGAGTGTCGAAGCGAAAGACCTTGAAGTTGGTTTTCTGCAATGGGATATGATGTTGACCTAGTTTGTGTCATGCACCTCCTTCAGTTTCCTTCCTGCTGACACGTAGTTCGGATAGTTGGAGTATGTTGAAGTACCCTATGCCGTTGGATAGACGAATCAGATTGGCAAGGCTTTATTTCCATATAACCGTTACACCTGGGATGCCAGCCCAGATCATTGCAACTTGTGCAGATGGTTTCAAGGCTTTGACAAGGTCAAAGCGCAAAATAACAATTGAAGATTTGAGGCTACCCTGGAAACCGATTTATGATATTCTTAAGCAAGATCTATTTTTGACAAGACGACAATTCGAATATACGTTTGTGGCGTTCAAGCTCAGGATATTGTTGATTGGCTAACCATATGTGTTACAGTCAATTATCATGGTGCATGGCGTATACTGCCGAGAATTCACGGAGGTTTTTCCACCCTGCTGCAATTAATGAAATGCTTTCTACATTTTTGCCTCAAATTGACGGAACAAAATTGGATGTGCGTCCTGTCCAGCCTATCAGTAGTACCAATGTATAGCTAATGTATTTCTCTTCATTCAGACTATACTTTCATCGCATTACTACCTCACGACATTTCTGCCCCTCAGCCACCCTCAGTTTTACCTTCCAATGTTCTTTCGCATGTGGGAATCTATCAACTCCTACATGTACGACGAGAGAATGCTGGAATTCATTTCCAAGTTAACCGAGATGCACATTGATCCAGAAATTAGTAACCCTGGGCGGGTGGAAACCATCCCAGACGATGAGAAATCTGAAGGTGAAGATCGGCCCAAGTGGGACACAGATACCAACGCTCAAAACCCTTGGCTTGGGCTTTATAAGGACGTTGGAATATTTACTGAGCATGAGTGGAACTTTCTCATGTGTAAATGTCTTGCCTCAATGGGTGAGCAAATTGAACCAATTATCAATCTAGCAAATAACTTGAGGGTTCGACGACAGAAATTCCGCTTGCCGATGCTGGGTCTCTAACTACTGGTCCTTCTGCTGATAATCAAGTAGGTTTTGAGATTGGTCGCTTGCCCAAACCACAGTGGCGGATTCGTAAGTCTTTTCGATACTTTGGTCGAGGACCTTTGTTGACGCCGCCTTCTAGGTTCTTTGGCAAGGATCATCGTCTACTCCATGGCTCCTGATGGTGTCCCTGTCCCGCCTACAAACGCTCCTACTCCCGTTTTCTCTCCACTACCCTCTGGCGTTTGTACCCCACGCCCAGGAGGGAACCTTGGGGATTATCTGTCAGCACCTTTGGGAAAGAGGATCAACTCGATGAAGCCCGCTGCTTATCTTGGAGGCTCAAAGGCGCTGGACTCCCTAGCTCGGATGATAGCGTCGACAGAGAGCTTTTTTCACCCTTCCAATTCAGGCCTCTGGACTTCAGATGTGAGTCTGCAAGGAGTATCTGACATGTCTTTTCACATTGTTATGGCTATAGTTGAGCGCCTTCATCAAATATATCGTTTTTGATTTCAATAAACGTAAATCACTACCCAGAGTCTTTACGTGCTTGCTGATTTTTTGCCAGGCTGGCATGAAGAACGGAAACCTGATTGTAAAACCCCAAAAGTACGTCCATTGCTTTGGGGTCTAGAAGTAATTATTAATGTTGATTTAGAGTCGACGTTTAACGAGTCTAATGAGGCGTGAACTGGTCAAGTCACTACGAACAGTGGTTCTCCTCGCTATGTTCTCTCAAGATTCCACCACTGTAGCAAATATTCAAGGATGCCTCAAGTCAATGAGTATTATGGAACCAGATCTCATCCTGCAACCGATATTGGAGCGTGCAGTACCTTCATTAGAGGCTTTGGTAGAGGTGTGTTAACGCGTTCTGCCTTTGATATTAATTAACATCTTGCAAGACCCAGCGAACAATTGCTGTTATTAAGGCCCTCGGTGCTGTCGCCCCTGCAATTGTATCCCGGGAGGTCTACTATGCTGGAGCTAAACATCTTGTCCCGTTGTTGCATCTACTTATTCCAGGGATTGATCTAGTAAGTTATGGATTCATTCTTAGTTTGATCTTACGAGGGTTCATTTTCGCCGATAGAATGATCCGTCGAAAACAGTAAGCGTTTGCCTTCTGAGAGGGGATCGAAAACAAATTTTCTTTTCATTGTATTAGTTGTGCACTACTGCATTTCTAGCTGAGGTGTCTCAGTACATCAAGATCGACGATCTGAGTGTTCTCAATGAACCGACACCTGCGTTTGCTCTGATTGATAATGATCCGACTCTGCCAGCCGATAAACCTGCTTCATTGCCCTCTCTCTGTCTCAATCTGGATGGTTATACTGACGTGGAGCAACGGCTTACGGATGATGAGGAAGATGCGCTTTTAAAGGCGGGTAATTTTTGGAGATCCGAAAGTAGATTGCACTGATAATGTCAATAGGATTCTATGCGAGACTTCCCAGACTGGATAGCTAGCTTTATACGGAGAGTTATCCAGCTTCTGGAAAATTTGCCAGAAGAGGGACCTAATGGTAATGCAGGTGGTGTAACTGAAGGTAAGGCGGAAATCTACCTTTTTCTTGAAAGTTAGTAATCATAGCTACCCCAGTCCAAGTTGTTGATGCGGTAACTAATGCCTGCAGCACAATTTGTATCCATCTGTCTGAGTCTCTATATGACATGGTCTTGGGCATGGTATTCGACTACGCGAGCACCAATGTGCGACCAAATGCAGTCCGAGCTATTCATCAACTCGTGGAATGTGTTGCGAATGCTGATCCCGTGAAGACCCTTGCAAAGTTTCTGCCCTTTTGTGCTAGAAACATTCGGATTGAGTTGGAGAATGGTGCAAGCTCCCTGCGTACAACCTCCTCGTTGACCCCTATTCCCTCTGATGCTACTCTCCACTGGAGTAGGTGCAAATTTAAATTTCTATGCAAAGTTTGCTGATCCCGAAATTAGATTTGGCGATGTTGAGAGGTGCAGTTTACAAGTGGGTCCCTCATACTTATTTGATATTAGCACTTTTTGATCAAGTAATTGTAGTGATGGACGAGCTGTAAGTAAATGTTCCTGACATTGCCATTCTACTTCTTCATCGTTCATAGATTCTGAAATATGAAGACGAGTTGATATCTTTGATACAACTCCTTCACGAAAAAGCGCTATCTAAACGGGGATATTCCTGGACTGGCAAATTGCTTTCAAGTTTGCTTCTTACTCTGACTCATACTTATCCTCTGGAAAACAAATTCGTCAATCCGGTGGAATGGGAAAGTAATGGTAATCTTTATACCGTAGTCCGATTGACTTTGGCCTAACCGTAATAAGACTTCTCCCGCAATCACCACCGCTACTGGGGGAAGCTTTATGCACCCCATGAGATCTCGGTAAGTTTGTATTGCAACGAATGGGGTTTCTACGATGTTAAACAGATTGGTTTAGGTCTCGTGGCACGTTCCAACCGATAAAGAAATCAACTTTGCGTTGAGAATTTTCAAGGAGCTGGTTGAACCTACCTTGGAGTCTCTGGAAGGTTTACTGAAGCCAGGTCTGGATTGTTCCCTCTGCATGTATTGACTTGTCTCATGAAGTACAGGCATAGAACGTGATGCCATATGGCGAAATGATTTTTGTCGGTTAGTTCTGCATTAGGATCAATTTATGACATACTGAAAGAGCATAGACATCTCACCCTGGTTCGTAACGCTTTTGCGGGTACACCCACGTTGATGAAGCACTCGATGACAGAGCAAGACACCCTCGATGCGGCCTTCACCAGCGACATCATGTACGTCCAGAGCAGTCCTAGTACGCTACACTGCTCAATACCTGTCCAGTGGCGGCATTCCGGAGATGATTGCCAATGTAGCCCCTTTGAATTCTGGATTCGCCTTGACTGACCCAACCGATGCTCGGTGTTTGTACCTTTGTCGAGTACGAGAACGTTTTGGCAACTTTTTGCATCATGCATCAGAATCTCTTCGTCAGCAAGGGGAAGAAAACACAGTTGACGCTGTGCAAATGCTCGTAAGTAAATTTTGTGGCTTCGATTACATCAACACTTCATTAATCAACAGGTGACATCCATTGGAACCTACATGACTGAGTATGGCGATAGTCGCGATAGGTAAGTTCCTCCTAGACCATTGATGTGTAATTGACTATCCTGTAGTTACCTTGTAAACGAGGACCAATATACATCTGAACAAAGTGTTGCTCGACAGTACGCTGGACAGAAAGTTTGGCCAAGGGCTGTCTACATTCGTAGAGCACGGTGTGGCTGGGTTATTTCCAATGCGTTAATTTCTAATGATTGAGATAGATGGTATAATTCTGCTCGTTTGCGTTGGAATTCTATTGAACGAAAGAGAGGTCCCATTGAAGACAAACTCATTGACGATCTTGTTGAGTGGTCTATGTGGCAGTATCCTGTTGTGCGTCAGTACGTGGCCGACTTGTTTGTTGGATTTGAAGAACCATTTTCATACTTCAACTGACTCAGGTCAAGTCAAACGCATTTGGATGCGGTCTGTGCTGTGCGGTTACTTGTTTCCAGGTCATTATAAGTTTTTCTGACATTTTATGCAGGTCTACGATGGAGTGCGAAGACGTGCACTTCCTGTTTTATTTGACGCCTTGAAGCCTGGAGTCGATGATGATCGGATGAAGGGTGCCCTCTGGACGATAAACATGTCAAATTTTGGGAAATATGCGATCTGTGGTAGGACACAAGTAAGAACAGCGCCACATACCACTGATATGTTTAATAGAACCTTCGCTGGTCAACGAGCTGGTTTCACGACTCTTTTCCTGCCAACACCACGAAAAGGTGTGTCTTCTCTGTAATTGGGTTGTCTGATTGTCTAATAACTGCTTTAGCCATCAATACAAGATTGTGTGTCAACGATATTTGAGAATTGTACGTTCAGCGATGTCAGAAACATCTGCGGTTTTGATATTACTTCATTTAGGCCTAAATAATTTTGTTGAGCCAAATAATATCGTCTATGATGTGCCTATGCGAGCAGTGGATGAAATCGTCCAGGACCTGAAGTTACTGCTTCGAGTAGGTCCAAAGGAAGATGCAATTGTACACCGCGCTCGTGAGAAGCGCATTGATCGCGTTGAAGCGATAAATGGGGCTGTTGAACTAGCTGTAAGAACAAGACCATTCACTTCAGTCGTAGTTGCTCACAATCAACATAGATCCGCAATATCCTTGAAATCGGTCGATCACCTCGCACACATTGGAGATACGCAATTTATGCTGTTCGGTGTCTACGGACACTTGTCCGGAAGGATGTTCCCTTGAACGCGGAACAGATATTATATTTCCTAGACAAGGTTCATGAGGATCATCCTAGCATTGTAGGTGATGTCACATTCGGTTCAATATATTATTCTGACTCACTCTTCCTACTCCAGCGATACGTTGGTGTTTCATGTTCTTTTTTTCTTCAAATATGCTTATGTTTGATTTAGTATGCTCAGAGGGCTGTTATGAAGAGCCTTAGAAATCTGAAATTGCGGACATTGAGCTCTGGTCCACTAGATATCGCCTTAGTGCGTAACAACAATCCACTGAAGCAAAACGTCAAAGTTCCGCACTCGACTCATACAACAACTGATTTTTTGGACCAATACAAAACACCAATTAATTTTGTCGCTGGAAAGGCAAACCCGTAGGTCCAAGTCCCATATTCACAATTGAGTTTACCTATTCGTCAACAGATTATTGTATGACAAAAACCCGCCAGGCTGGCTGGTTTGGGCCGACACTGTAGAAATGTATTCGCTCCCAGATCATAAAAAATCCACCTTTTTAGCCTGGGAAACGGGCAGCTCTACCGCAGTTGATGTTGTTCGTGAAATTACGACATCACCGAAGTTTTGGGAGGATGTATCAGCCTACTACTCTGAAGAGAATCATGAAACAACTATCATCTTGGACAATGTGTCCTGCGTCAAATCCATTTGTCGGTCTTATGCATATTCAATGTTGAACATCAATTCTAATGGTATTGTAGTCCAACTACTTGAAGACGAACCCTTTGAAGCCTTCCGATTAACGGTGGAAAAGTTGATAATAGACAAAGACCAAAATAAACAAAGGGCAGCTGCCGAGTTCTTGGCCGGCGTCCTTGGAGGTCAGTTTGGTTTACTCAACACCACTTGTGAGCTAAACTGATGTTTCAGGTTCTAAACATTGGTCAATGGAGAAGCAAGAAGCGTTGTGGAAGTGGTTTACACCCAAAATTCCAGTCGTACTTCATGACAACATCAAATCAGATACACTCACAATTTGGACCACATTCCTGGAGGTGCGCTAATCTCTTCATTGTGGCTTTAACTGATAAGAACGATTCTTCCAGTACGTTTTTTATCGTAGGGATCCCCGACGTCTGCAGCCGCTCGTTGACTATCTTGTCGATGTATTCAAACATCTGGATTTCAATGCTGAACTATCATTTGACGTGTTCAAGATTATCTCGCTCTTCCAGGCCTTTTATGAAGAGCTTGGTCGCAAATTTGTACCATGGATAGATGAAATAGTGGACTTCTCCTGGAAGCAAGTTCATGGCGAGCATGATGATGTATATCTATCTGTATTTTGATGCTATGCAAAACATATACTTACAAGGTATAGGTACAAGCTTTTGTTGGAGAAATCTTAACATTCTCCCAGAACATCAAGGTCAGTTTCCTGAAACTCATCTGTCAACCAAGGGATAAGCTTTAACTGTTTTTTGAATAGTGGAATCCTCGTCCGTCATCACCAAGGCCCCGCACGTTTGTGAAAGAATGTCAATTACAGTCAGAAGACTTTGACATTATGGGTATGCGGGGCTCGTATCACACGGAGAGAGTCATGGAGTTGGTGGATAATTTTGAGAAGTGGAGATCTGAACGTACGCCTGGTACCCGTGCATTCCAATCTACCTATGATAGGTGAGGGAGATCCCAAATTCGAACTTCCAATTTAAACGGTTGGTTTTTTTCTCTAGAGTCGGAACCACTGTCTGTAAATGGCTTTACCAATCTCTTCACGATATACACGCTATCTCAACATTTGATTATATTCTACCTCTAATGGTATGTGACATCTCCGAGGTTCTGAATGATGTACTGACATGCTTCTAGCCTGAACTATTCCGTTTCACTGAGCGTATGATACACCTCGCTGAATCAATTTCTAAATTTTAAACCTTTTTTAGTGAAGGACAATGATGACCTTGCCTTACGTGGAAGTACTCTCCTTTTCCGAATGTGTGGAGTTATTCCCCCAGTGTCATTGGTCAACCAAATTTTGGACATAATCTTTGACACAATACAATCGTCTCCGGTATGCGCTACTTGTTTCTTCTCTAGTAACGTCCCCTCATGCCTCTGCTAGTCATGGCATATAAGGTTGAAGGCTCTTCCCTTACTTCAAGGCAAGAATTGCTATTTTATTTCTTACAACTATCTGAAAGATACACCCAGTTTTCTACTTCCGCAACACGCCCCTGATCAGCGAGATTAAAATAGTTGAGATATTAGAGGTACGGTTGCTTCCAGGTGTTTATGGTTCAGCTTTTTATATCACTGAAAGGTTCTTTGTCGATGTTTGGATGATGAGATCGTTGAAGTCCGCGAAATGACTGCAACGTGAGTCCAGTCTCCTTGAATTTAGTATGCTGACTGATGCCGCGACATTGATTTGATAGAACACTCTCAGGAATATTGAGACTCTCTCCACGGCGGAGCGTTCTAACTTTGAAAGTATGCCTGTCTCTTCATTGTCGAGTGTCCTTGCTTAAATGGACATCCCAGGATCGCTTTGTACGGTTGCTCAAGAACAGCAGCGTACCCTCCAGACATGATCCAGATTACGGCAAAGCCATTCGCCAACGCCACGCTGCTATTCTGGGCGTCTGTGCTCTAGTTGATAGTTACCCTTACACTGTCGAGAAATGGATGCCTGAACTGTTGACCAATGTGTTGGCGGAACACACGTACGATCCAGTAAGATTGATTCATATATGCTGGAAGATCCTACTCAAGGGAATCAGATTCCCATATCTACAACAGTTCGAAAATGTGCAAGCAATTTCAAGAAAACGCATCAAGATACATGGCACGAGGACTGTAAACGATTCAATGAGGACCAGCTGGCTGCTTTATCTACGCTTCTTACAGGATCTTCTTATTGTACGTTTCATTGCTCACCTTTATTCATCTTTTACCAATTCATTGTCAGATGCTTGAATAGTCAACAAGTTCGCAGGGGTACAATGCTAAGCAGTGCTCTATTTAATAAAAACGAAAAGTGATTACACATGGTGATGGGTGCCAAATTCGAATGCAATGTAGAACAATCGCTGTATACAAGCCAACAATATGTTGGCTGATCAACACACCTACGTTGACTTATTCAATTCTGTACTTTACCGACTCGAGGCATGAAATTTACCTATGGGATTGTTAATCATTCAGATCGAGACATGCCTTCTCCATCTTCTAACTCTAAGTGAGGGTTGGCAATTCCTTCTTCTGTGGTCTCAGTACCATCTGCGCGCCCTGATCTTGCTCCTGCTGCTGGGACCATATCAATAGGTGCCCCAACGCGGTTTTCGTGTCCAGACTTAACACGATTGTTGCTGACTGTTTCCCTGAAAAAAGATTGTCAACTTTCACGCTATACAGACATCTCGGAGCTCACCGAATTTCGGCTATTAGGTCATCGATGGCATACCATGCAATGGGAGAGTATGCGACTCCCCTCCACCATCCGACAAGGTCAGAGGACCCAATGAAGGCATGGGCATGTAGGTGGTCCGTGACGGGTATTTTATTGTCCTTAAATGGAGGGGTAATAAAACCAATTCGAAAATTGCTTGCCTGGGTTTGCAAGGCTTCTGATGGGGGTGCCGTCGAGAATGTCACAGATGGAGCATCAGGAAGTAAAGAACCAAGCAGGCGGATAGCCAAATTTTTTATACTAACAAGGAGAGGCAGATCTGAAGAGGCCTAAATACAAGCTCAGTTAATTAAGTTGATGATATGACGTATGCCTGGTTTAAAACATACCAGTTGGTAAATTGATGGAACATGGAGACTGCGTAAATGCGTGAGTATATTTCAAGGACACGCTTGAAAAGAATTGTACTTGAAAGTAATGATTATATGTCCTTTCGAACTAACTGGATTCATCTTTTCGCGATATGCTGTGAAGTTGTCATCACGCCAAAGGATTTCTGGTGCGGAATTGGAGGTTGCCTGAGCTTGAAAAGAAGGTGTATTCGGAGTCATCTGGGAAGCAGATGCGATGATTCCACACATGGGACATCCTGCCCTTGGGGCGAATTCTGACATCCTGTTACTTCGCCAGGTGGGATTGAGACTCTGTTAAGCGCCCTGAAATATTTCCGACCAGTGCAAGCTGCAGCGTTGTAGTACTAATGCTAGATCAAGGTCGTACACGTGATTCTATGCCTCTTGAGTCTTCACTGTAACTTTGATGGCCGATCCTGCGACACACGCTGCTGGTAGGTCAAGTATAATTCACCTTTTCGAGTGTTTTAGGGACGATATCGACGAATACCATGACAGAAGAGAGCGTTTAATAAAGGTTTGGTTTTCTATTCTTTCGTTCTGCGTGATATTTTGTGACCCCGCTTAGGTCGGACGAGACATCACAAACCTTTCTAAAAAGACGATATTTCTCCTTCATCGCTGCGCGTTGGAAGAACCTGGTTTAAACGAGACTCAGCTCGTCAAGAACCAACGTGCTGCAAGAAAAGGTTACGATAAATTGCGTGCCGTACAAAATATCTATGCTAGCCTGCGGGATGACCTTGAGGGAGACAAGTTTTGGCGCTACCAGCGACAAGTATCTCCTGGGCTACAAGAATACATAGAGGCGCTTAGTTTTGCATACTATCTTGAACATGGAACATTGATCCCCCTCAGTGAGGTTCAGAAGACTCTCGCGGATCCCCAAGGAAAGCCGGTAGGGGTCCAGTTACACAACCTAGGCTCGGATAGTATTGAATGACTCCCTGCCGAATATACAGTATTTCCCTTTGCTCCTTGAAGATTATCTTCTGGGACTTTCTGATCTGACTGGAGAGCTCATGCGTTTTGCTATATCTGGTCTCACATTGCGAGGAGGGCGAACCAAGGCCACTGAAATCTGCTCCTTTGTTCGAGCATGCAGGGCAGGTATGTGGCTAAATTAGTTTTACCCTGCCAGGGAAATATATTGACCAAATCTTATTTTCAGATTTCGAATCCTTCACCAGTCACATTTGGGAACTTCGCAAAAAGCAGGTTGTGACCACCCATTCGCTAGAAAAAATCGAAGACGGTAAGACTCCCTGTCAGTTTAAGTGTATTCCAGGCCCCTGAACCCAGTATGTTCTCGTCACACCAGCTGCATACACAATTATAGTGAGAAGCTCCGAGTATGATCTACCCCCAGAAATGCTAGACGATATTGTTTCGCGCACTATCTCCAACTTCGGGGGCCGTTGGAACAACTATGATTACAATGAAGACGAAGAGGAAGGCTAGATTTATCATTACTCCCGTTTCCAGATCTTTTTGCTGTAACGCCCTTTCGCTTTCTTTCATTATTGAACCAATAGGCGGTCATGATTCTTTACTGTCTTGGAAAAGGATTGCACTGTCTGAGGAATCTGGAATTCCTTTAGTAACTGGATTAATTCTTGATAACCACGGCTCGATATGGATGATTCTTATCAATATTAGATATCCATGAGCGCTAAATCCGTACTCGGGGATAACAATGTGCCAAGTCATGATCACAGTCCATGTGAGGTGAAGATATACATTAATTAAAAGTTTAGGAGTCACTGCATGAATGGAATGTGCATCCGTTCCTTGCGGTAAACCCCAAGGACACCCATACTAACACATGCGAACTCCGAATTTTACAGCAGGGGGTGTAGATAAGCAAATGATTTTCCCTTTCTGTTCTTCATCCCAAACCAGCTTGTACGACAAGAGATAACATGAAATAAACTTTCCTTGTTCTTCACTTTCGGTGATGATCTCGCAACGGGAAATCGAACAAGGATATTCTGACTCAGATGCAGAAAACCCTTTGACGAGGCGTATTGCATGCTTTGTGATGATGGACAGATCCGGAGAGTCAGGATGGACAACTTCATCCCAAGGTGTTTCTGTATCAGATGGGATTAGGATTGCCATCATCGCGGTGGTATCTTTTACCCTGATCGCCTCTGTATCACGATATAACTCAATGAAGAGCATTTCCTCTGAGATACTTCCACTCCCCAACGCTGATTCTGCAACATGAACTTGATCTGTAAGAGGAGGTTCAGACACTGGCGGAGCAACGGCTGTGTCGGGTCCAGACAGATTGCCATTTAGGAGTTCGGGTATTTGGGATCGACGAGGTAATGTGGTCCGAGATTCTGAACACTCGGGATTACACTGTGAAATAGGCTTGGCTGCTGATGTAGACACTCGACCAATTTGACGTGAGCCAAACATATGACGGAAGGGGATAATCCAAATGAAGAGCTGAATCAACGCTCTTAGAACAGAAAAGTATGATTTGACGAGTGTGATAACGAAGGTTCGTGGCGTCGGTAAATGTCGGAGTAATCGCAGAAGGAGAGATAGAGTTTGAGTTTGAGAATCCGCCCTTTTTACAGAAGAGGAATGGGGTGGGTTTTGCAAATCGTCATCGTGCGTTTTGTTAGACCCGGAGGGTGAAATTCCGGGTTCAAATGGCAAATTACAAGTTGAGGACTCCGTTGCGTCCACCGATAACGTTGACTCGGTCAGGTGAACAACTGGTTTGAGCAAAGGTGACGGCGGGGGCGTAGGGAGAGTGTCATAATCTCCTTTTGCAAAAGGATATTGGACAACTCGATGAGGACTGAAGACAACCACCTTCCATGCTAGTGGGCTTGGAGCTGGCGACGGACTTTCGAATGCCTTCAACTGGTATAAGTGGCTAAACTTGAGCTGATTGTGGGCAGGGTCAAATTGCAGAACGATATCCTGGTTTAGGTCGGCTTGTCGGTCGTAGTCGAATAAGTATAGCCGTTGGTTATATAGTGACAGTACGACCAACTTTGTGATGTTGCGGCCCTTAACTGTCTGAAATAATTTCATCATTGGGGCTCGGAAAATTTGAAGACGTTTGGAAGGCCATAAAGGTATGACAGCTGCGTCTGTGTCCTGTGCAAGGGTTATTGATGCGCCCTCGTTGCTTGTGATGACGTTCCACGCGTTCAGGCCACAAATTTGAATATGATCTTGAATAAAATGGCTAGGATCACATTGGAAGTTGTATGCCGAGAGAACCAAAGTGCCAGAACCTGAGACTGAGATCACCCCGCTTGCCAGAACCGTCATGGACAATCCGGGGGAAGACGACATGGTGTATGTTGGTCTAATCGACATGCTCTGTTGCACCCGAGGAATGAAGAACAGTAGTTGTGCTTTCTCTAGATTGGGCAAAAAGCTGGCAAATACTTTCAGCAAATTATTCAATTACCGGCACAACAATGAGTTACCCTTGCTTCGCCAATGCTAAGATTTGGAAATCCGCCATCGCTCTCAGCTTGAGGACTTCAAGACGCTCCGCATGTATGTTGTCAAAACCGTAGCGTTGCCTTGAATCGCTAAATGCCCAACCATCCGTGGTATCGAGACCGTCGATTGAAAGGGATTCAATTTCTTCGAATGTAATCGACCCGTTCTGTTCATACTGCCCAAGCCAATCAATGGCTCCAGAGGGGTATAAAATACGATATGTGAATTGAACCTTCTTGAACGAACGAACCAAGAGCTCGAGGTAAAGGACTTTGGGCTTTCCATCCTCAGTGGCTGAGGGGGGGTGCAGGGCGACGACCCCGCTATGATCACGAGAGCTATCCACGAAGTCTGATGCGCGCCATCCCCCATTTGTGCACCCTTCATCTGTCCATAGTTGTACTCGTCCTCCATCTCTGACCAGGCACTCGTTATCGTATCTACTGAGTTCTGCCGTGAATAACAAGACAGCTGGTCTGACAGCTACCTCTGATGCACAGGGAACCCTGAGATGAACACTCTGCCCTACTGGCGGATTGAATGTAATAGCCGACATCGGCCTTCGGAGTGTCCTGAAGGTAACAATGAGACCTGCAATTGCAGGAGTTTGTTGGAACCTGTGTTGGATACATGTATATTGAATGACGTCATAGATTATGCTACCGCAAGTCAATAAACGTCACAGCAGAACTGGCAGGTCGTCGGCGACGCCGTGCTCGACGTATAGGTCGGGGTATGAGTTCAACGTCGCTCTCTTCATAAGTTGTAATTTGCCCAACGTTATCTTCATGGAACCAACCCTCACCAAACGATCGCGGCCTGGGGACCGGCTCAAGACGTGAAATTTTTCGTTCGCGCTTAGGGGCCCCTGCCCGCCATGTCCTGCTCGAAATGTCAGTCAACTACTTACTGCCCTAAATCAAATAGGCTCACTCCTTTCTGGTTGTCCAATCCCTGTATTTACGTCCATTCAATTCCCATTCTGTTGCGCCACTCAAGGCTAAAGCTTTTACATGCTTTGCAACGGTGTTATCGATTGCGATATTGGGTATAATCGGTGTCGACCGATCCAATAATTGGCGACAGCATGGGCAACCTTGATTTTTCTTGGAAGGTCATCAGCGAAATGAAATAGCCGAAAGCAAAGGAATACGTTTTCAACGTGCCACTGCCATCCACATTCTCCGCAAAATGTGTGTCCACAAGGGTTTCCTACATGAGCTGCAGCTCTATAATTATTATTTTCAAAAAATCAGGATGCCAATCAGGTTGTGACTATGATATATTACTTGCAGGAGGTCACAGCATCTGCAACAAATATTAATTAATTTCACAAACACAACAAAGAAAGCAGGAAGACGGACATTGGGCAAATTAGTTCATCTTCATATGAGCAAAGTATGTCTTGTAATTCACTGTTTGATTTCATTTTCCCTCTTCGTGTTTGAGAGATTTGATCTGACGTGATATCTGGGCATGCCCGTTTGCAAGGCAACGTTGTGTTTGTCGTGATTGCACTTCCACTGGCAGGTTCAATTCCTGGATAACAACCAACAAACATTAATGACATCTTCAATGAAAGTGACAATCGATCGTACTCTTTACTTAAGGTTGAAAAATATAAGGAAATGCTATTTAATTAATAATCAAATTCCACTTACTTGGAAAATGACGTGAATTACAAACGCCGCCTTCATCTGGAAATGAAACTATGTTTATCGTTGCTCGATAAATGAATGCCGCTTCAACTCAAGAAACTCACAGGGTGTTGAATCGCCAGGATCCGCGGAAGGGTGAACCCCAAAGTCTACAGGGGCAAATATTAAACAATCATTAACAGAGCATGTTGCTTACCACCTAGCCGAGTCGATTGCACAATAGATGAAGGTCTACCCGCAAGGGCCCTCTGTTCAACCCGATCCAGTTCAGCCAGAAAAGAAGCATCCATATCATTTTCTTCAGAAAAATAAGAAGAGGCACGACTCTTTGGTTCAGGTGGGCCATCGTCGTCAGTGTTAATTAACAGGTTTGCGCCAGATAAGGAAGGGTCTTCTTCATTCCTAGTTGCAGTTGGAAGCCTGGAGGGCTCAGCCAACAATGCCGTCCAGTCTATCCCTTCAATGTCTGCAAACTCGTCAGGAATGTTGTCGAATTCATCGTCAGATATAATAGACATCGATGTGTAGAGCAGAATTCACTGTTCAGCTCCGAGTCTGAGTGAGAAATTCGAACCATATTGCGCACGTGATATCCTTATGGGGAAATATTAGAT
>JAIUJM010000484.1:0-15424 GCA_026262225.1 Inosperma sp. D86 | reverse complement strand
GATTGCGTTCCCTCCGTATCAATTCGCCCTACGAGAATCTTGCGATGCTCTTACCAGCGTCTGTACACCTCCCGTGTTTGGACACTTTTTCGGTTGATAGCTCTGCCTTCTACCACTCGACCGCCATTAATCATATCCTGGTGAAAGTCTTAACTCCCTTCCTTTCTGTACATGGGCCTACACTACGGGATGTATGCTTTATCACCCGAAAATCTTCCCTCGATACTCCGCTCATTTTCCGAGCCCTCCAACAAATGCCTCGTCTTGACCGGATTTGCATCCACGTACCTTTACAATCCATGTGGACAACATCTTGTGTTGCCCAAGGGATGTTAATGGCCCACCAACAGCATCTGGAATCCTTGACTTTATCCTTCTTATGCTATTCGGGTTACATGCCATGGGGTCTCTATTCGTTCTTCTCTCAAGAATGGTGTCAAGTCAAACTTCCCAAACTCAAAGAACTAATCATCCACACAACCTTCATCTACACGTGGCCTTTCATCAATTATGTTCGCCAGTTCGCTTCCACATTAGTCTCCCTCGAGGTGCTGAATGCCGAACCCCTCCATTCTGAGCAACTCAGCTATGTGCTCAACGATTTCAAACGCCTGCGAAATCTCTCGTTTGACATCAATGACCTAAGTCCCGATATCTTTGCGCGTTTGTCGCATTTGCTTCCGAATTTGATTTCGCTGCGTCTTCATTATGTCGTCATCGCACCTCGCAAGGATGAGCGTTCATCTGGGGACTTATACATAGCGGTGAGTCTTCCTTTGGATATATAGAACAATAATAATAACCTGTCTGTCGCCCAGTTTAACCAGAATATGGCTGCTCATAGCCCTGTATTTTCCAGTTGGGCATTGGAGTCGTTGGATTACCATCCGAGGGAGACCTGTTCAGATGGTCGGATTGAAAAGGCGTTGGTGGATCACCACCCCCATGTATTGTGGTTCTGTGCAATGGAACGGGAGGAGTACATCCAACAGATGACTCCTGCTGTCCCTCCTACGGAAGTCAATGAAAGTTGACTGCAGGCGGTTTTAATTGCTCAGCGAAACGGACATTTGGCATATTTAACCACCTTGATTGATAGAGCTTCCTTGTCTCTGGATATTGTCTGTAGCCAATTCTTTTCGCAAGTAACTAGTACCGTCCAAGAAACTTTAAGTTCACGTCTTTGGATGAACACTATTGAGGTGCATGTAGACATTTAGATAATGCCACCGTTGGACTGCTAACACGGGTCGTACAAGTACAGGCCCCGATGAATTTAGAAGGGATGTCAATTCGGAAAAAAAAGGGGCCACAGGAAAGTCGGTAACAGGAGTATGATACGAAGGGGAATTGAATGCGTGAGGGATCGCAATCGCTTCACGGATATTCTCCACGCTTCGATCAACATTAAAGGCATCAGCGGTTCATATACTCTCTTTTCAGACTCGTAAACTATGAGTCGTAACCCTAGTGCGTCGAGGCATGTAACATGTTCGACAGGGCCGAGACCCCCAATCTGTAACGTACGGGTGCAATGCTAGAAGCTCCAATCCGACTGTTATTTCGTTAGTTTCGTCCACAGTAACATCTCTATCAGCGACCTCAGCTGAATTTGTAGACATTTGGGCAGTAATGAAAGGACTGGCCGTTAGAAAAAAATTAATGGAGAAACGATCACTGCTTTTCCTGAGCTTGACGCCGTTCGCCCAAGCTTTGCAAGAATTCCTCCCGACTCATCTGACAAAACATTTGAACATTCGGTAGGTAAAGCACCAGCAAAAATTCAATTTCCCCCGTCAAGGATAGTCGCTTTGGGTCATAGTCTAGTGCCATTAATTCCCAATCACGGAAAATTTTGCTATTTTCCATGGCTTCGGAATACTATGGCGAAGGATTATTATGCGAAAAAAAATCCAGAACCTTCTTTTGACTTACGAATTGTGCACGACTCCTGAACGTGTTTTGGCCACAGAAAACGTAGCTGTAACGAAGATTCAAGGACTTCAGGTGAGGGAAGGTCTGCGCAAGGAGTCCAAGCATAGCAGGACTGAGCATGTTGATATCAATATCGAGGTTTTGTAGAGACTTGAATGTTTGGAAGACCAGGGTGAGTTGTTGAATCTCTTTATAACTGAACAAGAGTGTTTGAAATGTCAGGGAAACCACGGAAGCCAACGATTTGCGGAGGTAGTCACAAATATCTTGCACGAAGAATATGCGATAACCCGAGATCGACAACTCTCGAAGATGAGGGAGTTCGGGTAGCTGTCCTGATCCGAAGGGACGGCCATATCGGTAATGGATGGAGTAGAAATGGACATCTAATGCCTTTAGATGTTGTTGTTGGGCCATTAACATGCGGTGAATAAGTAAATAGCTCTCTGCCCCGGGTTCAATAGGAGCAGTGATTCCAATGCTGTAGAGACAGGCCATCTTCCCCATGCACCGTAAAAGAGGTAACATATCAAATGCGAGTTCGTGGAATTTCAAAGCGATGTTGCGGAGCGAGACCCGATGTGCAGAAAGGAAGGGGATTAGGATCTGAGGGCTAATTTCGTTAACGTAGGTTGTGCGGTAAAATGAAAAACAATCGATAGACAGGGTCTCCAGGCCAGGGAGTGAGAGCGAAGCTGGCAGTAGGCAAGCAAGCATTTCGATGGGGCATCGGATATGTAGGTATCGTAACTGCTTTCCGTATATTCTCCAAACATGCGTGAACACCATTGGTGTCAGCGGTCCACGGCATGGACGATCCATATTTCCGTACACAACGTCTAGCTTCACGATTCCTGTCAATTGGGGCATGATATTAAGTGCGGTACGGACGAGAGATTCGACTGAGTGGAGGCCATTCCGCATCGTGTAGTTGGCAATCAAAGCTCCAACCCTTTTCAGAACAAATTTTGATTCGCTTTGTTTGGCCTTCCGCAAGGTCTCCGTTAGCGAACTCAGTTGAATCCGAAGGCATCTGGGACGTGAAGCAACGACTGGACTTCTTTGCAACGGGTGGACGATTTAGCAAACTTCAGCGACAGTTAAGTTAGAGAAGTCACCTGAATCGACGTATATCTTTTCCTTTTAGCTGCCTTGGTTTTGCTCCGAGACATGCCTCATCATACCGCAGGTCCATGGCGATATCAAAAAGGGCTTTGTTGACGGAATACAACTGTCTGACTTGCTTTTCGGGAGGTAGGCGACTATCAAGAGCCATATTTCATAAGGGAGGTCTTGCATCCTGATTTGCAATTAGTACCGTTCCGTTGAAGTTTTGTCGCCACTGGTAAACGGTAGTTATGGTGCGGTAGTGGCTGTCATGAACGGCCCGGACTGTTCCGGTTGTTTCTGCCAACTCAATTCGGTATACACATTTGCACAGATCGTCAGCAACGTAAAAGAAAAGTGGATTCCTGCAATCACCCCGGATCATGATCAGTTCGTAGTATGTAGTAGTCAATGATGATACTTACAAAGCCAGAAGAGCTGCATAACTTCATAGACTTGAATAAAAGTGAATATCCTTAAGTACTCGGGACTCGGATTTGGCCAAGAGAATCATAACGCTGGGCGCCGTTAAAGGAATCTGTCGAACTGGGGGGTAGCTCCTAATTAAGCACCAGAGATCTCTTGGATCCTGTTTGAACGTTGCTAAGGTTGCAACAAGTGGTCAACAGTGAGAGTTTTTCGTATAACTCGGCATATGATAGGCACTGGCTGGTCAAGCTTGAATTGTTCAGCGAAACGCAAAGCAGTCCGGCAAAGAAACCTAAATTTTCCCATGCCAACGACCAGGCCTTGTAGTAAAAAATACCAATTTTTGACAAGCAAATGGGTGGAATCGTTCCGTCACTTCAAGAGTGAAATGAAAGGGAGCGGTCGAGACGAAGGAAAAGCACGAAAGACGTCGACTCGTGACGGTGGTCAAGAAAATTGTGAATGCATCGTGAAGAATGCCGATATAGTGAGAGCTCTCCAAGATGGGGAAGTTGTCAAGGCGCACTGGAAGTAAGTCAGAGTGGGCAAGGAGTATATTGAACGCTTTCAGATGTTGTACAAGTACACGCCACGATGAATTTCACGGACCGGACGGATGGGGGAGATGTCGAATGAGAGCGATGAGTGGGTGGAAGGTGGGTGCATATAGGGTTGGCGGAGAAATTGCAAGTCGATTTGACGACGACGACGACGACGAGTCTTGGTTCACCATTGACCGTCACGACCTCTCGTTTGAATATATCTTTGCATCCGCGGAGGATCATACAAAGATTACGTGCATTATCGATTGGGAGGCAACAACTCGACCGCTTTGAGCTGCTGTGCAGTTACAGAGTCTTCTGAGGAGTGGTGTATTTGTCGCCAAGATCTTTAGAGCTGTCGTGGCGGAACTTGGTGGGCTTGCTTGTGGTGGTGATGATAACGAAGAGGAGTTGAAGGAGAGAAGAAAAGTGACTGGAGAGCGGATTCCAGCTGGTTATGTGTCTTCGCTATCCAGTTCTTCCTCTAAAACGATGACAACACCGAAGATGGAGTTCTTATTCGTGGATGGCTGTCCTCAGTGCGCCATTGAGACTTGCGGAACGGTATGTAGTGGGATGGATGGAAAGGAGGCTTGGTGGATGGTATCTTGCGACTGCAGCCTGAGGTCCATGGCATTCACGTGGAGGAGACTGAATACCTCGAGCTTCGAACCTCTCCAGTGAGAGATAAAGCTTGTGGGAGCTTATCCAGCCTTGGTTTTCGAGTTGGAAGACGAAAGAGATCTCTTGCTGCAAGTGGTGAGATAGGTGGGCGAAGGACCACGATTTATTTCAGTTGAAATGAGTTAGGAGACAGCGGGAAGTCCCCGGTAAAAACCGAAGAAGGGCTAAGAGATGATGCGGTTGATGTGGAAGGAGGGTGCGTGCGGGATGGAGATGGCTGATGGTGGGGTGTACTAGTGGGTTTGCGTTTGGAGGGAGAATTGTCATTGTCATTGAGGAAGAGAGATCGGATCCCGCCGAATCGACGAGCGAAGAGTGAAATGTTGAATTAGGTTAAACTCCGCAACCGAGATGATGCGCAGAAAAGGAAGAATGAGAAGATGCTGGTCGGCCGATGAGATGTAAATATATTGATGCGAAAAAGCATATCCAGACCAGGTTACAGGGAAGACCGTGATACGAAGGGACGTCGATTGTGTGAGGGATCGTAATCGGTTTGTGAATATTCCCCACACTTCGGTCAACATCAAAGGCGTCAGCGACTCGTGTCCCCTTTTCAGACTCGTAAAACTATGTGGAGCGTCGTAAGTGGGCCATTAGAAGAAAATTAATGGGGAAAAGTTCACTTCCTCTTCTTCTATGCTTAGTGCCGTCGTTGGCGCAAGCTTTGCAAGAATTCCTGCTGATTCATCTGACAAAATAGTTGAACATTCGGCAAGTAAAGCAACAGCAACCATTCAATTTCTCCATTCAAGGATAGTCGCTTTGGATAATAATCCAGTGCTAGTAATTCCCAATCACATAAAACTTGGCTATTTTCGTGCATGGCCTCAGAAAACTAAGTAAGGTGAAGGATTAGTATATGAAAAATAGATAAATCCAGAACCAGCTTTGACTCACCAAATGTGTATTACAATTCTTGACATAGTGGTGGCCAGAGGAAACAAAGCAGTAACGAAGATTCAAGGACTGCAGGTGTGGGAGGGTCTGCGCAAGGAGTGCGAGCGTAGCAGGACTGAAACTGCTGATACCAATATTGAGGTTTTGTAGAGACTGGAGGTTGAATGTTGGGAAGATGTGGGTGAGTCGTCGAGCATTAGCATAACTCAACAAGAAGCCTTGAAGTGTCAGGGAAACCACAGAAGACACCGATTTGCGAAGGTAGTCGAAAACATCTTGAATGAAGAATGTGCAATGATCAGAGATAGACAGCTCTCGAAGATAAGGAAGTTCGTCCAGTTGTCCCGGTCCGAAGGGACGGACATACTCGCATTGGAGGGTGTAGGAATAGACATTTAATGCCTTTAGATGTTGTCGTTGGGACATTAACATGCGCTGTATAAGTATACGACTCTCTGCCACGGATTCAATAGGAACAGTAATTCCCATTTTGTAGAGGCAGGGCATCGTCCCCATGCACTGCAAGATAGGCAACATATTAAACGCGTATTCGTGGATGTTCACGTCTATGTTACGGAGCTGAGATTGATGTGCAGAAAGGAAAGGGACTAGGATTTCGGGCCCAATTTTGTCAACGTAGGTTGTGCGGTAAAATGAATGAAAATCGACAGAGAGAGTCTCCAGGCAAGGGAGTGAGAGCGAAGGTGGCAATAGAGCAGCAATCATTTCAAAGGGGCATCGGATATGGAGGGTTCGTAATTGCTTTCCATATATTTCCCATACATGCGTGAACACGGTTGACAGCAACGGTCCATGCCATGGACGATCCATATTTCCGTACACAATGTCTAGCTTCACGATTCCTACCAATTGAGGCATGACATTAATCGCGGTCTGGACGAGGGCTTCGACGGGATGGAGGCCATTCCGCTTCGTGTGGTTGGCAATCAAAGCTCCAATCCGTTTCACAATAGATTGTGACTCCCTTTGTTTAGCCTTCTGTAACCTCTTCATTAACGGACTCATTTGAATCTGTAGGCTTTTGGGACGTGAGGCAACGACTGGACTTCTTCGCAATGGGCAGATGATTTAGCAGATTTCAGCGACAGTTAAACCAGAGAAGTCACACCTGAATAGACATATATCTTTTCCTTTTAGCGGGCTTGGAGTTCCTCCCAAATATGCTTCTTCATACCGCAGGTCCATGGCGATATTAAAAAGGGCTCTGTTGACGGAATACAACCGTCTGACTTGCCTAGCTGGGAGGTAGGTGACTATTAAAGACCATATTTCATAAGGAAGATCTTGCATTCTGAGTTGCAGTACCTTAGTCCCATGGACGTTATTTTGTAAATCGACAAATTTGTCGTGGTTTAAACGAGCGCTTCGGCACTCTCCGTAAGCAATCCGTAAGACTAAGAAGCTCCGAATCCAAATCCGTTCCAACAATGATTGTAGTTTCGCCGTCAGTAACGTCTCTATCAGCGAGCCCAGCTGAATTTGTAGACATCTGGACATAAACTTAGAAAGGAGTGGTGGATTCTTGAAAGGTCACCAGTCACTAGATCAGTTCGTAGTATTGAATGAAGAACCTGGTCCAGGATGACCATGAACCAGTGCATTTGGCGTATTTAATCACGATTCAATTGCTTTATAAATTATGAACAACAGTCTTACTGTTGTGGGCAGAAAATAAGGTTCAAGAGCGAATTCCATCAACACTAGTTGGCCGATGACATGTAAATATATCGATGGAAAAACATATCCAGACAGGGTATTAGTTAACGGGAGCACGATACGAAGAGACATCGTGAGTCGGTTTGCATATGTTCTCCGTACTTCTAGTCTGTTGAGGCAGGATGGACAAGGCGGCGGAGACCTCCCTGTAACGTGTGAGTTTGCGATGTCCGATGCGATTCAACACAGACATAGGATTCCTGTAGTTTTCGTCCGCAGCAACATCTCTATCAGCGAGCTCAGCTGAGTCTTTAGACATTTGGGACGTCAAGAAAGGACCGGGCATCGCCATTCTATCCTCAGACGGTTAGAAAACTTTTAATGGGGAGAAATTCATTTCCTGTACTTCTGTGCTTGGTGGCGTCGTTCTCCCAAGCTTTGCAAGAATTCCTCCCGACTTGTCTGACAAAACGTTTGAACATTCGGCAGGTGAAGCACCAGCAGCCATTCAATTTCTCCGTTAAAGGATAGCCACTTTGGGGAATAATCCAGTGCGACTAATGCCCAATCACAGAAAACCTGGCTATTTTCCATGGTCTCGGAAAACTAAGGTGAAGGATTACTATTATGTAAAAAAACAGAACCGTCTTTGACTCACTAGATGTACATCACAATGCCTGATATCGTCTTCGCCAGAGGAAACGAAGCTGTAACGAAGCTTTAATGATTGCAGCCGTGGGAAGGAGTGCGCGAGGAGTGCGAGCGTAGCAGGATTGAAACTCCTGATACCAATATTGAGATTTCGTAAAGACTTCAATGTTTGGAAGACCGGGGTAAGTTGTTGAATCTCTTCATATCTGAACAAGAGTAATTGAGATGTCAGGGAAACCACCGAAGACAGCGAGTTGTGAAGGTAGTCCAAAACATCTCGAATGAAGCATATGCGGTAGCCCGAGATCGACAGCTCTCGAAGATGAGGAAGTTCGGCTAGCTGGCCCGGTCCAAAAGGACGAACATACCGGTAATGGACGGGGTAGAAATGGAGATGTAATGACTGAAGATGTTGCTGTTGTGCCATTAACATGAGTTGGATAAGTAAATGACTTTCTGCTACGGATTCAATAGCAGCAGTGATACCAATGCTGTGGAGGCAAGCCATCTTCCCCATGCACCGTAAAATAGGCAACATATCAAATGTGGGCTCGTGTAATTTCAAGGCGATGTTACGGAGCGAAGTCCGATGTGCAGAAAGGAAGGGGATTAGGATTTGAGGCCCAATTTTGTCGACGTAAGTCGTGCGGTAAAATGAAAAACAATCGATAGACAGGGTCTCCAGGCAAGGGAATGAGAGTGAAGCTGGCAATAGGGCAGCAATCATTTCAAAAGGGCATAGGATATGGAGGGATCGTAATTGCTTTCCATATATTTGCCATACGTGAGTGAACATCATGGACGTCAGTGGTCCATAGCATGGACGAGCCGAGTTTTCGTACACAACGTCTAGCTCCATGATTCCTATCAATCCGGGCATGACATCCAGTGCGGTCTGGAGGAGAGCTTCAACTGGGTGGAGGCCATTCCGCATCGTGTGGTTAGCAATCAAGGCTCCAATCCGTTTCAGAACAGATTCCGACTCCCTTTGTTTGGCCTTGCGCAAAGTCTCCGTTAGCGAACTCAGTTGAATCCGTAGGCATCTGGGACGTGAAGCAACGACTGGACTTCTTTGCAAGGGGAGCCAAACAATTTAGCAAATTTCAGCGACAGTCAAGCTAGAGAGGTCACACCTGAATCGACATATATCTTTTCCTTTTAGGCACCTTGAATTTGCTCCGAGACATGCTTCTTCATAACGCAAGTCCATGGCGATATCAAAAAGGGCTTTGTTGACGGAATACAACTGTCTGACTTGCTTTGCTGGGAGGTGGGCGACTATCAAAAGCCATATTTCATAAGGGAGGTCTTGCATCCTGACTTGTAATTAGTCCCATTGAAGTTTGTTGTCACTGGTAAACGGTAGTTGGTGCGCCAGACGTGTAGCTCGGAAGGCGGTGTCAACATACGGCCCGCATTGTTCCGGTTGTTCCTATCTGGCCGCACTGGTTTCGGTAAGTATGTCTCGACGAAACCAAGCTGGGTGCAATAACAACGCATCCATCCTGGGAAGACACTCCCTTGCGTCCTCGTGTTCGCCATGATCTTATCCATTATGTCCTGGGTGTCATTACAGGCCATGTATATGAACATTACAGTACTTTGCGCCTCCTGAGGACTGAAAACTCGAATTGAGCCTAACCTTTTTTATAAGTTCGACAAATATATTTATAAGTCAACTTCTTCTGTTCCCAGTCGAAGTGAATCTCAAATGGACAAGTCCATGAAAAGGTCGACAAATGTCTTCATCAGGATGAATACCACTTAGTGTATGATAAAGCTCAGCCCAAGGTAAGAGCCATCATAAACGTAGTCGGCCAACCCGACCTTTGGTGGAGGTGTGCCTTCATAGTCAGCTTCAATTCTAAGGAAGTCGTCAGTGGTTTCGATCCTGATTCTTTGGGGAGTGACGCACCCGGTGGTCTGAGACCAAATTCAGCGATCCTCCACAATGGCTGGTACATCGACGTCGTTCAGACCTTTTTGTGTCTGCTCGGTAACAGGAGCTTGGTACATTGAATGTGTGAGGGATCGTAATCGGTTTGCGATTATTCTCCACCCTTCGGTCAATATCAGAGGCGGTTTGTGTAATCTCTTTTCACACTCGTAAAACCATGCAGAGCGTCGTACCCTGAGTCCGTCGAGGCATGTTCGACAGGAAGGAGACCTGTGTGGGTTTGCAATGGAAAGCTCCAATACAATCCCTTTAGTTTTCGTCCATAGCAACATCCCTACTATCAGCAAGCTTAGCCGAATTCGTGATGTAAAAGAAAGGAGTGGATGTCTACATACTATCCTCAGGCCGTTGAAAAAATTTCATGGGGGAAAAAAAGGTTCACTTCTTCTTCCGTCTCTGGCACCGTCGTTCGTCCAAGTTTTGCAAGAATTCCTCCCGATCTGTCTGACAAAACATTTGAACATTCGGCAGATAAGACACCAGGACCCATTCAATTTCATCATCCAAGGATAGTCGCTTGGAGTGGTAATCCAGTGCCACTAACTCCCAATCACGAAAAACTTGGCTATGTTCATGCATGGCCTTAGAAAACTAAGGTAAGGGTTATTATGTGAAAAAAATAATAATTCAGATCCATCTTTGTACTCACCACATGTAGATCATAACTCATTGAATCATCTTGGCCAGAGGAAACGTAGCAATAATGAAGATTCAAGGACTGCAAGCGTGGGAAGTTCCGCGCAAGGAATTGAAGCGTAGCAGGGCAGAACTTTACGACTCCCATCGTGAGGTTTTGTAGAGACTTGAGGGTTTGGAAGACCTGGGTGAGCCGTTGAATCTCATCACAGTTCAAAAAAATGAATGTACGCAGTGTCAGGGAAACAACGGAAGACACCGATTTGTGAAGGTAGTCAACAACATCTTGAATGAAGTTTATTATTCGATAACCCGAGATCGACAGCTCTCGAAGGTGAGGAAGTTGGTCAAGCTGGTCCGGTTCGAAAGGACGGACATACTCGTACCGGATGGTGTAGAAATTGAAATTTAATGCCTTTAGATGCTGTCGGTGGGACATCAACATGGATTGTATAAGTATACGGCTTTCTGCCACGGGTTTAATAGGAGCAGTGATACCAATGCTGTGGAGGCAGTCCATCTTCCCCATGCACTGCAAGATAGGCAACATATTGATTCTGAATCCCTGGATTTTCAAGGCGATATTACGGAGCGAAGCCCGATGTGCAGAAAGGAAGGGGAGTAGGATTTGAAGGTTAGTTTCCTCAACATAGATCGTGTCGTAAAATGCAGAACAATCGATAGACAAGGTCTCCAGGCAAGGGAGTGAGAGCGAAGCTGGCAATAAGGAAGTAAGCATTTCAAAGGGGCATTGGATATTGAGGGATCGTAATTGGTTTCCGTATATTCTCCATACATGCGTGAACACCATTGGCGTCAGTGGTCCACGGCATGGACGATCCATATCTCCAAACACAACGTCTAGCTTCACGATTCCTGTCAATTGAGGCATGACCTTAAGCGCGGTCTGGATGAGAGCTTCAACTGGGTGGAGGCCATTCCGCATCGCGTGGTTGGCGATCAAAGCTCCAATCCGTTTCAGAACAGATTCTGACTCGCTTTGTTTGGCCTTCCGCAAGGTCTCCGTTAGCGAACTCAGTTGAATCCGTAGGCATTTGGGACGTGATGCAACGACTGGACTTCTTCGCAATGGGCAGACGATTTAGCAGATTTCAGCGACAGTTAACCCAGAGAAGTCACACCTGAATAGACATATATTTTTTCCCTTTAACGGGCTTGGAGTTCCTCCCAAACATGCTTCTTCATACCGCAGGTCCATGGCGATATTAAAAAGGGCTCTGTTGACGGAATACAACCGTCTGACTTGTTTTGCTGGGAGGTAGGCGACTATCAAAAACCATAGTTCATAAGGGAGGTCTTGCATTTTGACTTGGAGTTAGTATACCATTGAAGTTTGTTGTTAGACCGGTGCCGGTGACTGTTCCCCTCCAAGAGGGATCGGTATAGCTGAGTTTGAAAAGGTGTGTTAATGTTTATGATGATTATGATCGAACACCCGTCGAGTCGAGGACGGCTCAGTGCGAGTCTAGTTTATACATTATCTATATTCTCTGAAATGTAAACTCCTGACAAGAAGCCAGCACCGCAGAACACTCCGGTTGGTGGGCACGGCACGCTTGTCTACGTTGATGGATGCTATGTACTACCGCGTGGGGAGTTGCGCAAGTTACGGTATAGATATGGTAGCGTACCGGATCATCAATCACTTCGTAATGAAGGGAACGTTGATAACGTGGCCGGGTTGTATACCAGTACTTACTGCAGCGAAACGGTACATATTTAAACGACCTTGAGAATAGCAATTGATCGTTCTCTAACAACTAACTAGTAAGCCAAGACCAAAAAAAAATTCAAACATTCAAGTTTTTACACATCCTGAAAATTTCTCAAAATGCATCATTATCAACTTTCACCAACGCCCGCACCTCCTCTTCCTCCTTCTCTTCCACCTTAACCAACCAAAGCTTCCAAGCTTTCCACTCCGTCCATCACGTATATCCGCAGTCCTATACAACATCTTCTTCATCGCCTTTTCTGCCTGTGCCGTTTGCATACTCAGCATCATCGCCGTCTGTGTAGATGCCATAGGTGGAGGTATCGGACTTGGATTCATCCCGTCGTCCCATTCAAGTACGTGCAAAAGCTTCCATTCGCAATCATCCAATCTTCGGGGTATTAGAAAAAGTTTTCACTTTCTCTTCTTCTTCTGTGCCTGCCATCGTCGTTCGTCCAAGTTTTGCAAAAATTCCTCCCGATCTGCCTGGCAAAACATTTGAACATTCGGCAGATAATACATCAGGAACAATTCGATTTCGCCATTCAAGGATATTCGCTTGGGGTGGTAATCTAGTGCCACTAATTCCCAATCACGAAAAACTTGGCGGTGTTCATACATGGCGTTAGAAAACTAAGATGAAAGGTTATTATGGGAAAAAAACAATTCAGAACCATCTTTGTACTCACCACATATGGATCATAACTTCTTGAATCACCTTGGCCAGAGGAAACGTAGCTATAATGAAGATTCAAGCACTGCAAGCGTGGCAAGGTCCGCGCAAGGAATTGAAGCGTAGCAGGACAGAAACTTCCGACACCCATCGTGAGGTTTTGTAGAGACTTGAAGGTTTGGAAGACCTGGGTGAGTCGTTGAATCTCATTACAGGTCAACGAAATGGGTGGACGCAGTGTCAGGGAAACAACAGAACAGACCGATTTGCAAAGGTAGTCAACAACATCTTGAATGAAGTTTATGCCGTAACCCGAGATAGACAGCTCTCGAAGGTGGGGAAGTTGGTCTAGCTGGCCCTGTTTGAAAGGACGAACATACCAGTACACGACGGTGTAGAAATTGAAATCTAATGCCTTTAGATGCTGTCGGTGGGACATCAACATGGAGTGTATAAGTGTACGGCTTTCTGCCACGGGTTTAATAGAAGCAGCGATACCAATGCTGTGGAGGCAGGCCATCTTCTCCATGCACTGCAAGATAGGCAGCACATCAAATGTGGAGTTGTGGAATTTCAAGGCGACATTACGGAGTGAAGCCGAATGCGCAGAAAGGAAGGGGAGTAGGATTTTAGGTTTAATTTCGTCAACGTAGGTTGCGTGGTAAAATACAAAGGAATCGATGGACAAGGTCTCCAGGCAAGGAAGTGAGAGCGAAGCTGACAATAAGGAAGCGAGCATTTCAAAGGGGCATTGGATGTGAAGTGATCGTAATTGGTTTCCGAATATTCTCCAGACATGCGTGAACACCATTGGCGTCAGTGGTCCACGACAAGGACGTTCCAAATTTCCGTACACAACATCTAGCTTCACGATTCCTGTCAATCCGGGCATGACATTCAGCGCGGTCTGGACGAGAGCTTCGACTGGGTGGAGGCCATTCCGCATCGTGTGGTTGGCAATCAAGGCCCCAACCCGTTTCAGAACAGATTCTGAATCCCTTTGTTTGGCCGTCTGCAAGGCCTCCGTTAGCGAACTCAGTTGAATCCGTAGGCATCTGGGACGTGAAGCAACGACTGGATTTCTACGGGTAGACAATTTAGCAAAATTTCACTAACTGTTGACCTAAAAATAATCACACCTGAATCGACGTATATCTTTTCCTATTAGACACCTTGGATTTGCTCCCAGACATGCTTCTTCATACCGCAGGTCCATCGCGATATCAAAAAGGGCTCTGTTGACAGAATATAACCGTCTGACTTGCTTTGCTGGGAGGTAGGCGACTATCAAAAGCCATATTTCATAAGGGAGGTCTTGCATTTTGACTTGTAGTTAATGTAAGTATTGAAGTTGGTTGTCACTGGTACCGGTAAACAACCTTGCGTTAAACGGTCGTTATGGTGTAGTTTCTAAATTAACACGTGGCCGGCCCGCATTGCCCCAGTTATCAATCTCGGTCCTCTTCGGCCAATTTTTCTAATGGGTCATATCCAAAGCGTTAACGATGATCACCCTCAGTTTGTTTAAAATAAATATAATAAGATTCTTCTCCTTGTAGAGTAGAACTCTCGTTCAGTCTGACAAAAACCCATTGCAAGAATCATAACCAAAAAAATACATACGGGCCTCTCAGAGTCAAAAAGACTCGACTATTCCTAATCCCCCCTCTCAGTCCACACACCTCATCTCCGCGAAGTGACGAAACGACCAAAAGAAATTCAAACATTCAAGTTTTTACACAATTTCTCAAATGCATCATCATCAACGTTCAGCAACGCCCGCACCTCCTCCTCCTCCTCCTCCTCCATCGGCTTTTTTGCCTGTGCCGTTTGCATACTCAGCATCATCGCCGTCTGTGTAGATGCCATAGGTGGAGGTGTCAGACTTGGATTCATCCCGTTCTTGAGGAGAGATTTTTTTTTATCCTCTGGATGAGGATGGGGAGTAGCCGTAGCCGTAGCCGTAGCAGTTGTCGTTGTCGCCATCGTCCCATTCAAGTACTATGTGCAAAGGTTTCCATCCACGCTCGGGTTCCCATTCACAACCATCCAATCTTCAGGGTATTAGAGAAAAAGTTTTCTCACTTCCTCTTCTTCTTCTGTGCCAGCCACCGTCGTTCGTCCAAGTCTTGCAAAAATTCCTCCCGATCTGTCTTGCAAAACATTTGAACATTCGGCAGATAATACATCAGGTAGTATTCAATTTCAATTTCAATTTCGTCGTTCAGGGATAGTCGCTTGGGGTGGTAATCCAGTGCCACTAATTCCCAATCACGAAAAACTTGGTTATGTTCATGCATGGCCTTGGAAAACTAAGATAAGGATTATTATGTGAAAAAAATAAAATAAATTCAGAACCATGTTTGTACTGACCACATATGGATCTTGGACAGAGGAAACAAAATGAAGATTCAAGGACTGCAGGCGTGGGAAGGTCCGCGCAAGGAATCGAAGCGTAGCAGGACAGAAACTTCCAACTCCCATCGTGAGGTTTTGTA
>JAIUJM010000483.1:0-15438 GCA_026262225.1 Inosperma sp. D86 | reverse complement strand
CCGGGAGGCCTCCGACATTAAAACTACCTCATTTTTATTCAGGAAAAAAATGTATTCGTATTTATGAGACAATTTCACATGTCTCTGTTAAGTTTCAAGTCTAGAGTCTCAGTAGTTGTGGAGATATTGCTTGATCTTTCAAAAAATTTCAAACACCCCATATATGATAGTATGGGAGTTCCATGGCCATGAATCATGATCGGGCCATCTGAGGGAAACAGTGTCTCGTCGGATCATACGGGCCGACACCCGCTCACTTCCTAATCTTCAAGTTCCAATTCTGTTCCTTCGATGCTTCTTCTCAAGTAATCAAAGGCCTTACCTTTCTGCATCTGCGATGGTTAACTATCCATATGCGGTGTATACGTCGTATGACAAAAGCAAAGCTTTGCTTCTAATCGATTGGCTCAGTCCCCAGAACAAGTAGCAATAAATGTCCCATCATTAAACACCAAGAATTTCATGCTCTTCACACTACGGCTTCATCGTTGAGCTTTTTTCTGTTCATGTTACTGATCTGGGCATAGGGTGGTCGGAGCAACTCCTTCATAATTTAACTTTCCCTAGTTATGATTTTCCCTTCGACATTACTTCCTGTTTCCATATACGGGTTTTGTGTAACACTGGCAGGAAGTGGAATTTTGTTTCAGCAGTGCCGTCAACAACTATCATCGTTTGAGAATATTTCGGTTGACAGCATCTGGGTAGAAACTAGGCGGTGGGATATCATATGGCATTTGCATATTGTTTTTCTTTCACCTCTCTGGGCAGGGGTCATCTTGGCGGTAAGCAGGATTTGTCGGAAACGTCAACGGTGGTTTCTTGATGAATCTGTGGACCTTTTGTATCAATATCAGATCGAGATGAGGAGTTTGACAAAATTTCTCGATGCGTGGCTTCGCTACGTTATTCATTTGATTAAACTTTGAAATCTTCTAACTTCTCCATTAACAAGATCACACTGTGAGTTAATTTCTTCTCCGTCTATGTCGTGGCTTTGTGCAGGTATAAGCTATCGTTCTATCACTGCGATTCTTTGCGGGATGACAGTCGTTTCTTTGTGGATCGAGGTATGGAGCTTGCCAGTGGTTTTTCGGCAGATTCATCTTCCGGGATCTGTGTAAATCCCTCTGAGTATCCTTGTCTACCGTTTCCAGACCTTCATACTCCCCGGAACCACGCGCTTAGCAGAAGCAACGGACACGCCCGATGAACGCCGCAATATGGCTTTTACCAGTTGGGTCCTTCACTTTGATCTGACCGAGGTCTTCTCGATTTTACAAGATGCCTGCCTTTTACAGTACGTTTTTGTAATCATTGGTGGACTTTCTTTTGAACAGAACGTTTTTGATAAGGCAAAATATGCCACTCGGCCTTCGCAATTTCGGTCTTGTCTGTTTTCTTGTACGCATTTGGGTTTGCTGTGCGTGTGCAAGGACATGTCATGCCACATCCACAGTGTCTACACAGTGACAAATTGAAACGAACCTACTCATGAGTCTGATATTAGTCTGCACATATTAATCGGAATAGTCTTGAAGGAAATACACAACACCTAGCACCTTGCCCAGCACAAGTCTCTCAAGTCAGACCCTTCGGGCCGACACCCTGTCGGAAACTTGCAGAATGCCTAATTAGGCCGATAAGGCCGGTAATGACGGCCTGATCTAATTATACCTAATGAGAAATCAAGTTAGCCTGAAGAGCCGATGCCGCTCTAATTAGAGGCAGCCTAATCAGGCCGTGAAAAGTTTATTACCGCCATTCTAGGATTTTTAGTCACCTGTTATTATTACTAAGGACCTTATCTCATTACTTACTCGCTTTCTAATTATTGTTCATTTACCTTGGGATTCGAACCTGCGCCTTATTAGAGAGCCTTACCTATTTTTAGCTGTGCATAGTTACCGCTATACTAAATTACCGTTTTATAGTATATAGAATAAGGTCCCTATATTACCTTCCCAGCTGGGAATTGGGACTTCGCACTAATTTTGTCTGGCTCACACAAGAACGCTTTAAGCGAGCGGCCTCTTGCATGGCCTCACTGCTAGTTGCCGCAAATAAAAACATACACTACGTAGTACATTAAATAACACTTGCAAGTGAGGGCCATCGCAAAGCGTGGCATGTACGAGTCCCGGACCTTTTTTTTTAGTTTTAACAGTGTCAAAGTCTGGCATAGATAGCAGCACTTGCTCGACCTCCTTTGCATTCTCGCAAATCAGGTTGACCATGGATGAATCCAACTTGTTCGAGGGTCGGATTAGAATTTGTGTTTGCTATTACCATTCCGTCGTAAAACCAGAGCCTCCCATCGCGAGTAATATGCTGTGCAGTGAAATGTTGGTTAGCATAGTACATAACTGCTACAAGTGTGTATGTCTGGCTTCGATTTTCCACTGTTAGGTCAAACGTGGAATCAATTTTGATTCTTGATTCCGGAATGGAGAATACAAGCAAAGGAGGACAATTATGAAACCTGAGCTTCATACTGACTGCATGTCTACAGATCTGACATCGACTGTCAGCATGATGAGTTTCTGCTGACACCCACTCTATGATAGATTGGTATTCATGCACACCTAGTGATAGGATTGCATGGCAATCGTTGCTGTGACGAACATTGTGGCCATTAGGACAGATGTAGTATCTTTCAGAGATGATTGCATCAGTTGTCAGAAAGTGTGTGCAGACGTCTTCTATTGACGTGTAGTGACCAAAAGCAGCACCATTTCTACTGCGAGCAATCAATCGTCTAGCTTTATCACGAGCATCCTCAAGCGAGGCTTCGCCCATCTCGAAGCGGGAAAATCCTTGGAGTAGCAACTCAGCCACTGGATTGCCCATCTCTCTGATTTTCCTTGACCAGTTTTCTCTGTCACTGCACCATAGCGTAAAAATTGAAGTGACGAAGACATCGTAAGCACAGCTGTTGTTACTCCATCTACACCCTATCGGAGCAGTGTAGTGCCTTGCATGATGCAATGACTGTTGGTCAGTTCTCTGTTTCCTGGCTATGCGGGTGGAGACTTCCCGAGATGTACGTCGTTGATTGCCTTGAAGACCGCTTGATCTTCTTCTCTTTCCTTGCCCGAGATTGATCGCATTTGTCGTACCTAGCATCCCATACGATTTGTGTGTACGCGGCAATTAGCATAAAGTCTCCTTTTTTTTCTCTTCTTTCTTTTTCCTGAGCTTCTCAAGCAATTCCAGCCTTTCCTCAAGATTTAGAATTGACGACTCCAACCAAGGACAGCGCTTCGACCACTTGATGGAGGGGTGTACATTATGGGGTATATATTGCTCTCCCTTCCACTTTCTGAATGCGACGATGATATCGTTTCTAGTATCTCCAGCAACGGTTACTGGGAGCCTTCCCAAATAACGAAGCCTAGTCACATCGTCAAGGAGTTCCAGCTCCCGAAATTCTTGTCACAGGGCACCAGAACAGCCACCTGCTATCACTTTGGGGTCAAAACCTTGCAGTATCAATGTACCCTCAGCCGTAGCACTCCTGGACAAGGCTGTGTAATACGACTGGTGAGATCTGAGATTGTTTAGATCTGATACATTCCAAGGTCTAGTTTTTCCTTGCGACGCAAAGTCGGTCATCGCAAAATTGACAAGGACTTCGACTTGCGTACGAGCGATATGGAACTTCTCATCGTTGGGTAGCGTGGCAGTGATGTTCGTGGTTGTAGGATACACGGGAACAACGTTTTCTGGTAAACCTGGTACTTCAATGCAGGTAGGAGGATCCTTGAGTTTTACGAACAAAGTATCAAGTACTAACTGTCCATTTGAACCCAGCTTTGATTGCCATCCATGAACAAAGCCTTCCTGACCTCGAGTCATGCAAATCTCAGTAGCATAATTATATCGGATCATCACTGGCATACCAATACATAGAGCTAGTTTTCCAGCTATATGCTTGTCTGTGCTCGAAGGAGGCAAAGACCAGAGAGCCTTCCTCATCTCGTCTGTTATCTCATTGACCCTTTTGACTCCGCGAGTTTGTTCAGAATCGCTTGGAGTAACTCGGGATGAATCATCTGAGAAGAAGTCAGTGAGGGTTTGGCCTGATTCTTGTGCAAATCGTATACTGCCCAATCTGTTTATTTCGTCCTTATGAATATTAGTACCTGTTATAATTGAAACATTACGAAACTGGTCTTGGCAAACGGAAGGGCGGCCTGGAACATTAGAAGATATCCGAGTTCGGAGAAATGCAATGTCTTCTGGTGTACAGGCCTTGTACCTCATATTCTCAAGCGCTGTCCGAAGTTTGGTATCGTCAAGACTCTGCTTATGTTGACGCATGTTCTCACGAAGTATCACAACAGTCGTTACCTGGTGCCACAGAGCCTTACCGATCGCTTCCTCTTGAGACTTTATATCCGTCGAGACAGAACCAATTGATCTGGAATACAAGGAGACGTGCTCACCTCCAACTGCTGGTGGGAGTTGTGCAAAATCACCACTAAAGACCATATTCAGGCCGCCAAAAGGTACGTGAGCATTGTCAAGTACTTTAGCAAGCTGCACATTGATGCGATACATATCTCGTGCGGACAGCATAGAGACCTCGTCAAAGAAAACGTACTCGACGCCCTCTAGTTTTGCCTTTACATGACCCAACTTGCTTCCAAAACTTCTGCCCTCAACGATGCCGAACATGGAGTGATACGTCGAACCACCAAGGAGGGCTGCAGCTGTACCCGTTGGAGCCACGATTACGAAACGGTGAGCCTCGTTTCTTCTTGTAAAAAAGGTTGACAGAGCTTTGATGACTTGGGATTTCCCCGTTCCACCCATGCCTCCCAGGTACATTCGTAGTTGTTCAGGATTACGACTAATGGCATGGTTAGCTATGATTCGGAAAGCACGTTCCTGTTCCTTGTTGAGGGAGAACTCCTTTACTGTTGAATCAATGAGATCGGATGCTCCGTCGAGGCGAAAGGTCCGTTCAAGGTATGATTTGTCTACAATCTTGACAACGTCCGTAGACTGCTGAGCCCGCGACACCAACGTGCGTTCAAGTTGAAGGTCGTTGGGGCAGTCAGACCCGATTCTATGCTCATTTTTTTTGTCCAGAACTTTTTGCTTCAGCGTCTCGATCTCTTTTTCCCATGCGGTTCCTGGTATCAATTTAGAGGGAGTAAATGACTTAGGCGGCTGAGATGCAGACGAAATTGGGTCTGTCCAACCCATGGAAGACATCATTTGCATCACTGCATTCATTTCCTTCGTCCGTCTCTTATGGTTTGGCCCTGAACTCAGAGGGTCCGTTGGCACGTCCTCGAGATCTAGATTGTCAGGGCTCACACCTTGAACGGCATCGTCTTCAACCTCCTGACCTTCATCTTCATCCCAGCTCCCTATAAAGGCATTTCCCGTTTTCTTCATTTGAGCTCTATAGTCGTCTCTCGCATCTAAGCATTCATATCGAACATTGAAGTTCCGCATATACTGCCTCTCTTCATCTGAAAAGGCATGATTCTGAAACGCTTCATCCCACTGCTGATCCGTAGTTTTCAGGTCTGTTCCCTTTCTCCAGGGCTTGAAAAGAACCAACATCGTGCAGCAATAATACTCGCGGTCGCCTTGGTTGCATCTCGGAAGATTAGCACCCACAAAATTTGGAACATATGCGTCATTCTTCATAATACGTCTGATGCCATGCGAATCGGACAAAGGGTGCTCTCCTCGGAAGCGCACGAGTCTATTCGAGGGCCGAGTATCTTTCTTTTTTTCATTGTCTGCACCACACTCACTCTTTACATCCAAATCATCTTCAAAGGATATAGATATATCACATAAACTATCCACAGAGACACTGGCCTCATTCTCAATTACAAGCTCATCAACATTTTTGCTGGTACGTGTTTCTTTCTTTGGCAGCTTCTCTCGTTTATAACTTCTTACCCAGTCGTAAAGATTGATGTCAGCAAGATTTTCAGGTCTGTGAACGTAGTCATGGACTGGCGATAACCCTAGGATCTTTCCTCCTTTCTTTATGATAGTGACCTTTTGAGGTGCTTGACAATCATCACTATCAAACGGCCGTCGGGCCTCCTGTACATATGACTGCCAGTAGAAAGGCACAAATGTATGGCCAGTGTAGTGGTCAGGATTACCAAGTAAATACATCGCGATCATTGGAGATCCCATCTCGGCTTTTGCGCTGAGCAGATTGGCAACTTTTGTCATGAAACGCCTAGCCTTCTCTTTTGTGGGCAGGTTACTGCCGATCATCTCACTGTTCTTTTGAAACACTGTCCGTATCGTGTCAAATATGACATGTGTCTTGAGTGTCGATTTGGTAATATAGTCTGATACATACATTATGACACTTTTGATAGCAGTACCTGAAGAAAGGCTAGTGACATCCGTGTTGCAACGAAATAGGTAAGTGGCAATAGGGGAGAAGGTGTTTATCCAACGTTCCAGCTTCTTCATTATAATCGCCCCGGTTTCATCGATGGTCGTTTTTGGCACAATCAATCGAGGGAACCGGGCTTTGCACTTCCCCCACTTATTATCCATACAGCTAGCATATGTTTTGTTCTTCTTTCTGGTTCCATCCTTTTTTGTACCCCTGCTGCAACTATGGACGTTGGAGCGTAACAACAGATCATCTACGGTATTTCTATAGTCCTTGTTCCATTCCAATAAAGCCTTACAGTGGCAGCATTCGTCGTCTATCTCTCCATCCGCATGTTTTTTGCACGGATCGGGAGGTGAGACCGGTAAGGACATTGTTGGATCAACATAATTCTCATCTTCTTTTAACTTTGCAACTCGATCTGAGACATCTGCGTGAGTGCCAGTCATAAAATCCCCCACATGGCAACGTTCCAACCAGTCAATGATCTTTTGACGCCAGACTGAGCTCTCGCCGAGTATTTTTTCTCTCATGGCTTCCGGGTTCAATGACCCCTTAATCCAAAGTAGCATATGCAGATGTAATGTCAATCTTCCTTGCTGCTCGACCGTTCCATAATATCCGTTGGTGTGACCATAAAAACCTGATTGTTCTGGTTTACTAACACAAAGCACATCCTCGAGAAATGTCTCCACCATAAAATGGAAGAATCGAGCACCTGCAACAGGATTTTGACATACCAACCTTGTCCTGTCATCATAGCCGGGCAATTTTGGTGTAAATTTTTCCTTAGTATCAGCAAAGTAAATACAGATCGGGTGTTGAATATCAGCTGGTGACAGAGTTATGTACCACGAAGGCGCTCCAATATGGTTTATGAGGGACCAAATTTCGTTGCGCATGTACTTCTTACTGGTGGTGGAGCCATGCATTCTTCCTGAGATGGCATCCAAATCACGTATCAGCTGGAAGCACTGCTTCTCGGCATCAGTCTGTGTATTGACATGCTCGCCTGCTTCTAACCGCGTGGTCAGATCATTCAGTGTTGCCCAGTCAATATTCATTAAACGCGCACTTATGTCTGCGAAACGTTTCTGATCTACAAGAAGAAAACTCTGAGTCGTGTTAGCCATCATTTGCTCGTGACTGAAAGCAACAAAAGGGAAGTTCACATCTGTTTGAAAACGTTTATCGTGATACATAAGTAGATGACGTTTGTGTTCCTTATGGGATAGGGAAGTTGTTCCGATTCCTCCAAGACCATAAGGAAACAGCCACGGAAACATTTGGGGATAGAGCTGTGGATTGTTCCACAAAGTCTGCAACTGATTGCTGTGACCAACGGCGAGCACCTTTCCACCTGAATTCAGATGCCTAAGAGCCATTGCTTTAAGTGCAGTTGGGGTCATAGAACTGCATGTTTCCGCAGTCAGACCATGTACCGTAAATGCGCAGTCTCCTTCTACTGTTCCATCAGCCTCCTCATTATCGAAGACGCTTGTTCCCTCCGGAACCTTGTTAGATTCAGACTGACGATATTCCACTGAAACTGGAGGCATATCCTCATCATATTCCATAGTGTTTGTACGTGAGATCTCAATATCTGCATAATCGGAGTGATTCAATTTCAACCATTCGAGTGCGTTTATGACAGCATTCCGCCTAACAAGAAAAGGGGTTCGAGCAAAGTCTTCCTTTGTGGGTTTGCATGGACCCGTAAACAATATTGCTAACATCTCGTCTAAGTCTGCGCGAGGAGGTGGAAGAATGTTGTAGATCTTGGGAATAGGTGATTCAAAAGCAACGATGTTGGCTTTCATCTTCCGCATGCCTGAAGCCACTTTCACGAACGCACATGTGTGACGAACTCTTGCGACCAACAGCTTCTCCACAAAGGTGAGGCTACTTAGCACCGGCGGCACTTTACCCAGCCAAAGCCCCCTGGCGAGCGCAAGTCTTGGGACCTTACCTCGGCGAACGTCTGCTCGACAACCATCACAAATGACAGAGCATGAATAGTCAAGCACAGGACCTTTGAACTCTCTGATAGGTACCTGATCAGACGTCCGCTCAACCCGTGTCACCCCAGGAGCCTCCAGAACACTCAGAAAATTTTTAACACTCTTAAGGCGAGTTGTTTTGTCCCGACGTCGCAGCTCACCACATACGGCACAGCCGACCTCTTCAAAATTCACAGGATCCATTCGCTTACATGCGTTCTTAATAATATTATGTTCTAAGTCGATGCTACAGGGTGGAGGAGGAAATTCAAGGGGACGTTTGGTCTCCTCCGAGGTAACCTGGATCTGAGCTGACGTCGCATCGAGTCGTTTCTTCTTCTCCCTATGTTTTTGGCTACGCTTTGCATTCTTTGCAGCAGGGTCATCCTCGACTGAAAAAACGGAGGTGTATGAAGAACAATTAAGACAGCTGTGTTGTTCCACGCAAGTTTTCAAGTGAGCGACACTGCAACGCGAGCCTATAGGAATGCCGTGAGTTGTTGCAATCTGTCTGGCAGCCGTTATGCTAACCAGGTCTGAGATAACTGGAAGAGGGATATCAGCAAGAACGAATTGATCAGCTGGATAAGCTTGAAGACTAAACTTGTTGGCATATGCGACGTAACGAAGGAAACTCTGCTCATTTACAATACCGGGCTGGGATACAGCATAAGGCTGGACCGTCGTCCAAGGGAGACGCAAGCAGCCGCCACCAACATGGTTAGAACTTGACAAGGGATCCATGGTCAAAGGGGTGAAACCTGTAGACGGTAGCCTAGAAGACCTTGACATACGAGGGTTCAACATAGGGGGTTGGCGAAGAACGTAAGTGTGCTTCTTCGGGGGGCCGCATGAAGACATTGGAAGTAGACACCAAAAAATAGATCTTCGTGAAAGGATTCGGAAGGCAGACAGTCTCAGACGCGAACACAAGAATTTATGGGAGGTCTTTTGCAGAAGGATGGCGAAATCATGAGAGCGAAACATAGAACGCATCATTGTAATGCGCAAAAGAACAGCTGTAGCGGAACGACATTCAGCAAGGATATATGCATTTTGTGCAACAATGTAGGCTTCAAAAATCAAATTGGATAGGAAACGGACAAGAAATACTTGACGGTATATAGTAGGTAAAATGAATTGATGGAAAACACTTCTCAAACGAAAGCCAAGCCTTCGCAATGCAGGATGTAGACCAACACACAAAGGGTCAGCCTGTGGAGTGCTACGAAGGCAATCCGCACATAGGGCGGTGTTGTTTTGAGAACTGAACATGACAGAGGGTCGATGTTCTGGCTGAAGATCCTCGTCTCGCATGCTGGGCGAGGCGTTAGTGGTTGTAAAGACCTGAGAACTGGACAGAACAGCAAATCTCCCAATCCGATGAAAGATTGAAAGGGCTGCAGGTTTCGAGGAGGTAATTTCTAAAACACAAAACAGTGAGCGTCAAAGAGAGGCTGTAAAGAGCTCGGAATACCAATTTTATATGCATAGGTCTCATCAGAAGACCAGACATAAGAGCGTTCTAATAAACATTAGAAAAAGAAAAAAAGATATACACAGAAGAGGGTATGCAATACCAAAGAGGACGACCTTATTGAGGAGCTCGAGGAATAAAATAACAGCAACTAAAACAGGATGAAGTGAGCGCATCTCAGAGGAAAGGTGGGATGAAAGAGCAAGGCGGCAAGTTGAAAGCGCGATCGAACCGCAACTTGCCAGACACTGTTGTTCTCACGGTTCAATTTTTTTTTCAACCAAACGTTAACTCAATTGACATTGTTTCCAGTTTCTACAAGCACCAATATTAACAAGCATAAATTTGTCAAAGAGCATCACACAGTCTATGATCGCAAACACAAGGCAAGTAATATATTAAGGCAAGGCAACAAGACAGTACGGATTGCCGACCAAGAACAATTTTCACAAGGTATGGTGCTATAATAAACAACATAACAAACATTCAAGAAGATGGTAGCAATGCAGAACCGACAAGATCAATCATCACCAGGTATAATGCCATAATAGACAATGAAGTGAATATTCAAGGACAAGATATCGTTGAAAGAAGCAGAACCTGATGCCTGTATGGTAGAACCAGGAATCCTCTTGGGATAAGAGGACATCGCAAAGAAAACTGAAACGACGGAATCAACAGGAAGGTCTGCAATAGTACCATGCCTCTTGTACAAAGGAAGAGCCGGCATGCCAACAAAGTCCTCTCGGCGGAAAAGGAAAGGCTTTTTCGAAGCATCATAGATCGGAACTGGAAACGTAACCATCATCATTATCCTACCAACTAAAAGAGCAACAAATCACACATACCAGGTTTGTCAAAATCAATGCAATTCGGAAGCTTGACATCAAACCACTCTGAAGAAGTGCCAGTGGATGCGGAGCCACAAAAGGCCCTCTTGTGTTTCTTGGGGGTGACAGACTTTACCATGCTGGACAGATCTGGAAGTCATGAACAACCAAGAGAAAAGCAATGTGAGAATATGTCCATGAAGTAAGACAAACACCTACCACCCGAGGAATAGCCCTCACGTCGACCCGAAAGTGATAACAAGCAACCGTACTCGAAAGGACCACGCATCTGGCCCTGCCCATACAGCTCCCCAAGGAACACCTGGAACTTTCGCCACGCATCACCGTAGGGAATTATGGTAACAGATCTGCAAAGGTATTGTCCGATGGTCGTCGGCTCAACAATGTGGCAACCCTGTATGGAGCCCAGCATTGTGAAGATGACAGAGCGATTCAGACCTTGCCACATGATGTGGTGCTTGAACTTTTCAGCGTAAATTTGATTCCGAAGTGCGGCAGTGACATTAACAAAGGGGCGGATCTCTCTGAACTGCGTTGCAGCAAGGATGGACCTACAAAGGCAGTAAGCAGACAGACCAAGGATGAGATACCATTGCACGCACTCAAGACCTGGACCCTCAAAAAGTTCAAACGCCACAGCAGAAAGCTCGATCGGAGAGACAGATCTGTCATCATTAATAAGTGACAGATAAGGAGGACAGGCCGAAGGTCCATTCGCCTTGTCGAAAGGAACAAGCACAAAATTTGTTTTTGGAACACTAAGGGATGAATATAGTCAGCGTGGGGTTCGAAACTCCAAAAACATGAACGGAAGACTTACAGGTCCTCAAGGTAGACACCCGTTTTGGAGGGAGAGGACGGAAGAGGGGCGACGGATTTGACAACAGGAGACTGGGCGTTAGTGCGTTGCTTGTTCTTAGGAGTTAAAGAAGCGATGGAACTGGGAGGATCATGGGACTCCTCTCCAGAAGAAAGAACAATACTATCGCAAACAGAATTGTGAGCAAGGAAGAAACATATCATAGAAGGTCACCAGTTACCTCTCGGAGTCTTTGCGAACACTATCGATGGCCTGCTTGCCACCCTGATCCTCAACCGTATGTCCAGATTTGCGAGCAGATCTGACCCTGACATCAGATAGAGGAGGGGAGGAGGTAGATCACACTTACGGCACCTTATGCTTGCCAGAAGAAATGAAGTTTTTCTTCACGGGCTTGGCCTTTGGAGTGGAAACGTCACTAGCATCTGAGTCACTTGAAACGACAATGGGGCTGGAGACCGGCTTCCGCTGCTTTCCCTTTGCTTTCAAGATGGGAGGCGATTGAAGGGCGTTGCCCTCCTCGATAGGCTCCATCTTAACCTTTACTTGTATATCAGGAGACGAGGCGACATTGTCCACGTCAATAGGTTCTTTCTTAGCAGACCTGGCAACCTTCCTTTGTGTCAAGTTAGTACAGACAACTACAGCAACAAGAAAGAAAACACGCACTCCTTTTGAGCAACAACTTTCCGACCGCTTTCCGACCGCTTTTGACTCATATACAAAGACTTCTCAGACGGTCGGCGACTGAGCACAAATACATGAGCAAAGGAAAAGAAAGTCAGGGACAGAAACACCTACATTCGTTTCGAGGTAGAAACGTCGACAGTAGAAGGCTTGCGAATGATAGACGACTCGTCATTAGCAGACGAACTATCGAGGTTTTCCCCCTCATCATCCGTATCACTATGCAGGGTTAAAACATGTAATATGCAACACCAGAGGAAGAAAAATACTTACATAGCATCGAAGCTAAGCTTGCGAGAAAGAGTACAAAGCGCAGCTCTCTTGTCGCTGAGAAACGATCATAAGAACGATGCCAAGAATGAACGGCAAGGAAAGCTCATGTAATCGTTACAGGCGACATGACAGCATATTCAGGGCTACCTGGTTCAGCTTTCTTGAGTCGCTTTGGTTGCAGGGTGACGCTGTTTTCATCGTCGGACTCGGACATCGTATGAGATTGCTGAGAGGCCGAACGTTTACGACTGTATAAATTAGACAATGAATATCACATAGTCCAGAGGTAAAACTACCTTCTAGGGGGAGAAGACTGGACAGTATCACTATCGAAAAGGGGTTGGACGCCAAAAGAAATATAGGACAAGATAAAGGGACATACGCCATTTTTTTCATGGAAGACTGGGAGGGCATAGCGAGACAGAACTAGAGCAACGACGATGAACAGAAAACGATGAGAAGAGGCTATAGCAGGTAACGAAGGGAGATGACACACCTCCATGTTCATATATACCTTTCCACACAGCAACGCAAGCTTTACGATGACGAAAACCTGGCTCGCAGAACAGAACTGCTCTACCATGTTCTAGAACGAGAAACGAAGCTAGACCATGAACTTTTGAAAAAATAATAACGGATGTACGCCACACGGCGGATGATTCAATGTAGCAACAGATAAAAAGGTCAACTTCAGAGCGGATAATGTCAGCGGAAACAACCATATTAATTAAAGAAGAGGACGTAGTAAAATGCGAGAATGTTCTGAGGGAAGACCAGTCCTCGAAACACTGTTGATCCACAGGCGGACGAAAACAACATTCGACTCTGAACGAGAACTATGTTCCAGAAACAATGGAAGACAAACAATAACATACAGAAAACAGACCAATTCAGGAAAGACGGAACAGTAAACCAGCAAGACTTGCCCAAGAATGCAACGCGCACACTCGGAAGTGCGAGAAGTGCCAACGGATAGACCACTCAGAGAAGAACAGAAGCCAGAAAGACCACAACACGACAGACAGGAATGAATCGAGGGTGCTTTCTGGAATGCAAGAGGAACAACCGAAGGACACCCGCGTTCATGCACGAGGGCAAATTCGATCTGATAGGTAAGTCGAACCTCAATAACCTGAAAACGACTAAGGGCGCTTGCATTTCCTCTCTTTGCCACTAGATGCATGAGCCCAGTATGCTACGGCATTATGACAAGAACGGAGCAGGTATGACAACCATAACTAAGCGGCTGAGAACCTTTGCTAGGGAACTAACCTGACGACGACCTCTTGCAGCAGCGGCGCTCGACAGAATCAGCGACATGAGGGCAAACAGTCCACACAGCCAGCTCCAGCTTGCAAAAATGTTCGAGGTATGCACTCCTTTTCGATCGATAGTTGACATGCACACGCACAATTCACCAGACAGAAGGTAGTCACTACCGGGTCGAAAAAGACGGAGGGATATGGCGACTAGTCTTCAACACCCCTCTCCATACAGCAACAGAAGAAGTGGTCGCAAGCGTCCAGGGAATCCTTTGCAAGAACGGACTGCCACCTTTCCTGAGTCAGATCGGGTAAATCAAGGTCAAACACTGATGTAAGGCAGCACTGACGAACCAGCAGAATGAACAGCCGCAACACAAGATTCCTGAAACAGAGCGCGCGGATTACGGGCTACGGAAATGGGTCGTTTGAGAAGTTGACAACCGACTTGGCCAGAATACATGCCGTATTGAAGAGGGCTGTTGGCCCGCAACTTCAAGATGATGTAGGCATGTCACAGGAGGACGGATTCCTTGCTATCGACGCATCCAATCGATACTTCTCCCTCAGAACGGAACGAAACCAGGATGAACAATGTTTGCTCACAGATGATATAGATCCCAAGAGGTATCTCAGAAACGCGGCGGGCACGACGTATATTCATGCAGAAGACAACAAGGTTTGCTACTTCGAAATGTGTGAAGATAAGGGAGGAACCATGAAGTAGGTTGACCGTACCTTTTCAAAGCCATATCTGACGAAGAGAAGTTTCAAGGAAACGAGGCCTCACTCCTTTCAAGAAGGGGATATCGTTGAATTGCAGATATCATTCATTGTTGTCCCTCTTCGAGGTCAGAACAGCCGGATGAACATTGTTCTACGAAGCGTTGGTCTTTTGGAGGGCAAATTCACGCAAGTAAGTGCATTGATTTACCTGTAGGCATGCTAAACATCATACAAACTATCATCAAACAGAACGCCTTCGTAATGGCAGCCTCTAGGGAGAAAATCGGGAAGACAGTTACGAAAACGACACTTAAAAGGAAGGTGGGCTACATCGAGGAAGAAGTATCGATCGCGCGAACTAGACTCGCTCAAATGGAAATAGCAGAGGGAGAGGAGGAACACAACGGGGGACACTCTGCAGGAGAGGAATAAAGTAGAAAGCAACATACCTTTCCTAGAGATAAAACCAGTACGAATGGGAATTACGAGAACCAACGACTCCTTATTGTTTATTGTAAATGCTAGCCTGAGGTGCGACCCCGGATAGTAGACATCAACATCAAACAAACAAAAACGGAGTTTGCCGGATATGGCACCATCACCGGACCCCGTAGAAGCAAGGGATATAAGAACGATCCCAATAAATGGGACTCGTAACCAGTTTATTGTATAAGAGATAATAATAAGACTTAAGTAAACTTACGATTCAATACACATAAATTCACATCTTCGTTCTCAAACTTAGAAAATTTATGTTCTCAAATCCAAATATATGTCATTATTTATATTAGAAAAGACAGATGAATTACTTGGCGATGCCGACAACATATCGACAACGTACTTAGTTGATTTGAATTTGAGTGCCTGTCACTGTAACAACATGGTATCTCATTATGAAATCACTTGACTCTACCTTGGATCATAAATTGCTTTAGTTGGATTTGAAATTTTGAA
>JAIUJM010000482.1:0-15440 GCA_026262225.1 Inosperma sp. D86 | reverse complement strand
ACCATCATGAATATGCTTAGTGGGAGAGCGGGAAGAGTCTGAAACGTCTCGGCGATAGGATGAAGAAATGTTTGGAGGTCTTTGGGATGCTGAACGCGACTAGAAAAGTGGTGAGGACTATGACGGGGAAGAGATGGACGACGGAGAGGCTAACCTCCTGATCGCGGTGATAGTTCCTCGCCTCTGTGTCTCTCGAGCGAGATGAACCGCTTCCACCATTTGCCAGTTTCTCTCTCTCAGCCTTCTTCTGAGCGTGTTTACGAATTTTTATCATGCGCTCATTGTGGCAGTTCATGCAGTAGATACCATTGCTTGTCTTTGCAAAGACGAGCTCGTCGATTCGGCTGTTGCATACCTTGCACTTGAAGCAATGGGCATGATAGGAATCATCGCCGGTCATTATGGCCTCATCAAGAATTGGGAGACGACAGATATTGCAGCTGTAGGAACAGTTGGCACATATTGGGGAACCGTCTGAGAGGAGAAGGAGATTTGTGTCTGCGGTGACTTGGTTGCGACACTTTGCGCACTTGAAACAGTCGACATGGAAGAAGGATTGACTGTAGCGATATATAAGATAACGGAATACGGAATAACGAGAACGTACCCAAAGGCAACGACGAGACCTCCCTGCTCGTTTACGGCAGACTTTTTACAACCTGGACATAGTCTGTCCTCTAGAGATAAATGGTCTTGACGAGAATTCTGAAGTGTGAGATGAGACTGCTCCCTGAGGGGAATATCCTTGGGAGCAGCGGTGAGCATTGGGGACCAGCCTTTTTTCGACTTTGCGCTAAATCCTCAACCGACAACCGTCACACGGTCACGCTAATATATGTTTATTAATATCACACTGACGGTGGCTGTGATCACACATGGCTCTTATCACCTTCGTCGGCTTTCCAGCTGCGGGCAAGTCATCTAGAGCGACACAGCTCACAGATTTTATTACAGAAAAGATTAATTCTAAACAGTACACTGGTCCCATACAAAACGTCGTCGTACTCTCAGACCATTCTCTCGGTCTATCACCTAATGTCTACAACGGTACTTGCTCTTCTCCAAGATTTGGCCGGGCTATCCCCCAATAACTTAATTCAGACAGTGCTTCCGAGAAGCCTGCAAGAGGAACTATCTTTACTAATCTCCAGCGCCAGCTCGCTTTAGACACAGTCCTCATCATCGACTCCCTAAATTACATCAAAGGTTTCCGATACCAGATGTATTGTGCCGCTCGTGAAGCCAAGCTAAGGACATGCACCGTACGTGTGCAAGTTCTATTAGGCACCAAACTACACTCTGTATAGGTACACGTCGTTGCAAGCCCAGATCTGTGTCGTGAGTGGAATTCAAAGAGGCCAGCTGATGAGGCATATTCCGAAACGACGCAAGTCATCTCCCTTCTTCTGGTTCAATCAAATCTCAACTCTTTTGGACAGTCTAGAAAATCTGTTAATGCGGTTTGAAGAACCATCGTCCATGGTCCGATGGGACGCACCTCTCTTTACCGTGGCCTGGACAGACGAGGTTATTCCTGGAGAGCAGATCTGGGAAGCCATCACGAAAGGAAATGTGAAACCTCCAAATTCGGGAACTCTCTCGGTACGTAACGATAATCAGTGTCACGGAGGGTCATTGACTAATCCTCCAATCAACCAGGTGGCGAAAGCACCTACAGACGCTTTGCAAACCCTTGAACAGACAACAACTGCTATCGTCTCTGCCATTGTTTCCGCCTCTAGCTCACAGCCAAATGGCGGAAAAACAATAATTCCCATCGGCAGCTCAAAATTATCAATGTCGTTACCCCAACGCGTTGTTACGCTGTCAGAGATGCAAAGAATAAGACGGCAGTTTGTTACGATTCATAAAAAAGCAATAACACTTGGAACAATAGCACGCGGTGCAGTCGGATTTGATCAGGAGAGTGTCGGTCACAAGTTTGCCGATTATATAGCCGAGCATTTACTGTAATAACAAATAGATACAAACATTGAACACGGACAATGCCACTGGCGGCAACTCTTTGTCCATTTACTACCGAACAATGCCTCTGCCCGTCAACAGCACTCTGTCGCTGCTTGGCGCATCGCGTCCAGGAGATGCTTTACACTCAAAGCCAAAGAAGGCCATGCTCGTTCGCATGTCCTCAGACACATTGGATGCCCTTGAGGCTTCCATTGCCCATCCACAATTACAGTTCGAGTTTGGAGAGAGACCGGTTTGTCAATTCCATTCCATCGTGTTTTGAGATCACGAAGAAAAAGTGACACGCACACGTTAGGGTATTTACGTTGGGGAAACTTTCTTTCCAATGGTTCATCTCCAAGAAACCGCTTCACATGAAGTTTATCTACGTGCGGCGTCAGCAGCAAAAAAGAATGCACCTTTAAAGCTCTATGCCAACGTCCTTGGCAAGCTTTCGATTGAGCAACGCGAGATAGGCAATGACCTTCGTGATAAGATTAGAGAGAGCACCCAGGATGCTGTCGCTCAAAAGAACAGTCGTTCTACCGTCTTCATGGACAACCCTCCAGAAACCCAAACGATCCCCAAGAAACGGAGAGAAGTCTCCATGTTTCACAAGCCCCTCCGTCCCTCAGATAGATCCAAACCTGTCACCCCGACCCCAACTTCAACTCCCCCAAGCAGGCCGACTACATCCTCCCAGTCTCATGGCGTGCCAGTCCGTAAGCGCTTGGTCCATTGTCTTGCCAAAGGCGAAAAACAAGAAGAAGGGCTCTTCAAGTTACTTGGTGCCTCTGATCGGAGTTCAAATCTTCACACAGAGGTCGCTGACCTGCTAGATCAAGTGGGTGGTTGAGGTTCTCGAACCCTCAAAGTCTCAGAACTGACCATTAGAATTTAGCTTGCAGACCTTAAACCGTCGTCTGATAAATCCCAGAGGGTATATCAACTCAAGCCTATTGCATGGAAGGAGGTTCGTCCGTACGAATGGCCAGGCTTGTCATCCCAGGAAAGAACCCAGATGGCACGTACGGGCAGGCTTACTCTGAGAGCCCTTCGGATACCAGAGAGTGATCCCCTTTGGAGTCACTTCCAGTACCAATCCTCTGGATCAGCCCCAGTTCCGAGCAGCTCTACACCATCAGACCCTCGTACTAGCTCAAACGCCACAGTAGATGACAGCGCATCAGCAGCTCCTAAACGTGGTATGACATCACGAGGGATGAAAGAGAAGAAAAAGCCAAAGACGGATGCGAGGGCTCAAATTCAGATGAAGGATGAAAGCCAGCGACCGACTACGAATCGTAGTCCTCCTGATGAAAGTCGGAGACCTTCGGTTGGAGACACTTCCAATATGACCGCCTCTGTTCGACGACTGCCCCCTTCCTCTTCTTCTTCGTCAGTGCGGCCAACGAAGCCACCTGTTCGTCAAGATACACCTGCGCAGGCATCAAGTTCCAGACTCTCAACAACGCATGTTGATAAGGCTTCGCCACAGGACGTCAAGCGAGTTCGAGACACTGACGAGACCGCTAAAGACCGTATTAAAACTAAAGAACGACTGCCACCACCACCGCCACCACCACCAAAAGATCACAGGGGTAATGACTCTGTCGAAAAATCGAAGGTGTCTAAGAAGAGACTGGTGGAGGAGGATGAAATTGACAGAGTTCTCAGGAAGGCGGTTGAAGATGATGATTATGTTGAGACGAAGGTTTCGTCGAAACGGAAGGCGAAGGAGGCAGCAGACTATTTGGAATCTAGAAATCCTAAACGACGAGTGGTGGATGACGACAGCTATTATGACTCCCACCCGAAAACATCCAAGCAAAAGACGAGAGACGATGACGAATACATTAATAGTAAAACGACAACGACAACGAGCAGCAAACGAAGGGCGGCTGATGCAGACGATGACTATGTTGGTTCTAAATCTAGTACAGGCAAACGGAAGGCGTCCGAAGTGGATGACGAATCTTTTGGTATAAAATCAGGTACCAGCAAACGAAAGATTGCTGAAGTAGACGATGACTACGAACCCGTTCGTCCCAAGAAGCATAAACGCGATAACAGTTCCATCTCTTCCATCGTTTCTCGAGAGGAGAGACAGAAGGAGTCCGCTCCTTCAAAGAGGCCAGTCGTAGATTCTCGTCATGATGAGAGAGTCTCGTCAAGGGACATGGTGGCTCAACTATCGTCATCGAAATACAGGAAACCATCCCCTTTGCCTCCGGCTCCACCTAAACGCGAGACACCATTGAGCGGAAGAGATACTGAGCACCGACGTTCGTCTACAGTATCAAGCAGCAGACCTACGAAAGTTCGCCGCAAATCTCCCATATATACCTCGACGGAAGATGAGGAGGATACACCGCTCAGCAAGAACCTCCCTTTGAAAAGCTCCGCTACTCCTCCTATGAATAATGGGACAAGTAGTTCGCAAGTACAACCAACACGGAGTACCAGCTCATCTCAGCCGTTATCATCGGATAACAGCCTTCGTGCAAGATATAACACGAAATATATGGAGTACCTTACAGTGATGCAGCAATTGTTGGCTCAAAAGGGCAAGCTCGACGGTTTGCTGAAGGGGATTGATCTGAATGGTATGGGCTCGATATCTGATTCAGAGGGAGATGTGGAATTGCTTTCTCCTGAAGAGCTGGAGTTGCTTAGTGCCAAGCATAAGCGGCTTCACAGTGAGTTGCAGACCATTCAGCAAGCTTATGATCGCAAAGTTCTGGTGAAAGGGGAACCCCTGTCCGATTAAATTATTGCTGCTCGTGTTGTGTTGTACTTGTAGTCAGTTGTATTTGTTCTTGCAATGCTCAAGTGGATCCTTGTCAGCCACTCTTGTATATAATTTAAGATGATACTATTTCTTAATAATAATAATGCCTTCCAAGACGTCGGTATCCTTCACACCAGATGAAGCGTCAGCGACGCCGGATCTGTTTCCAGTAACAACTCCCGACGAAAGCCCGTCTTACGACTCGACCCAAGACGTTGGCCAAGAGGACAATTCCATTACTGCTGACAGTGACACCTCGTCCGAGTACATACCCTACACTACACATGCACCACTACACGCCACTACTAGCGTTATGGACGTGACGACTCCTTCGACGTTATCTACGAACGCGTCTTTCGTCCTACCGAACCCATCATTCGACCAACTTCGGCTGATACCTGCGGCAGTCATCATCGGCGTCGTTGTCGGCGTCTTTGGAATGCTCATTGGTTTTGGCCTGATTCTAAGCTACCGACGTCGAGAGAAAGAAACCCTCTGCAGAGAAGACGAACTGGACATTGAAGGCGCTAATCGAATGAGCGGCGATAGCGAACTTGATTCATACTATGTCCTCCAAAAAGCCCGCACCCAATCGGTCGAGTTCAAAAAGGGCCTCTTAATCAGTATCCCATCACGTGGTCGTGTTGCGAGCGCTGTCATATCCGCCGGCCCGCTAAATGAACCCGAACAACAATAAAGCTGAGACGGAAACAAAAAGCGATGGGAGGGTTTGGATGGCTGGTTCTTGTCTTGACTTCTTACCATCTCCATGTTGGTCTTATACCTCGTCCTAGCGACTGCCTTGGTCGTTTCTGTCGGATATCTAGCCCATTCATTATGGATTCATCATTTCTTCCATCCATTCCAGGCGATCGCAGGCCCTCCTCTGAAAGGTTTCTTTGACGCACAATTGGATCCAATTCTTACGTGGGCAAATCCTTTCGACGTCTCTGTAACTTATAACTTATTTGATACGCAGACCATCAGTGTCGCCTAGAATACATGAATACTATGTACAGAGATATGGACGTTCAATTCGCTTGCAAGGCGTCGGACCTGTCAGATTTTTTGCGTTATTTCCTTTGTCACAGTGGTCTTACGCAGATTATTGCAGTTGGATCAACGGCTCCTTACTCTTGATCCTGTTTCGATAGCCTACGTGCTCAAAAACTCGACAGTCTACGAGAAACCTTGGCAGTCGCGCCGGATGATCACCAGTCTAATTGGATGTGGAATGCTTGCAGCTGAAGGCGCCGTCCACAAGCGTCAACGCAGAGTAGGCACCCCTGCATTCTCTGTCCAGAATCTCCGGGCTTTGGTGCCCTTGGTATTTAATAAGGGGAATCAACTGAAAGAGAGATGGTTGCAATTCCCACATGAATCATCTTCTGGCGAAATAATCCTTGATGTCTGCCATTGGATAAGTCGGGCAACGTTTGACGTGATTGGAATTGCAGGTTTGCCACTTATCATTCGCACAAACCGGCTCCTGAGAGGTAACTATTTGCAGGATTTGATTACGACTTCAATTCCATTCAAGACGAGACCAACGAACTCTTTTTGGCGTACAAGGAGATGTTCGAAGTGGCTATATCACAAGGTAACGTTACGAGGAATGTGATCAGGATTTATGCCCCGTTCATAGACTCTATACTTGTAAGGGCCTCGAATTTTTCCTCTTCCCATTGTTCATGGTTTATGGTAGCCCGATCAAGTATACCGTACAATTCAACGCTGCCATGAAGTAATCAACCGTGTTGCTGGCCAACTTGTGCAGGAGAAGAAAGCTAAGATTATCCAAGGTCAAGCTGATGGCGTTCCTTATGCTGGCCGTGATCTACTCAGTCTACTCAGTGAGTAGAACCATCTCATCCGCTGACAGTAGCTAACACTTCACACAGTAAAATCTAACATGTCCATCGATCTTTCGCCCGATCAACGCATCTCTGACAAAGATATTCTTCATAATGTGAACACTTTCATGTTCGCAGGATCAGACACCTCATCATTGAGTTTAACCTGGACACTCTTCCTACTTGCTCAGCACTCCTCCTTCCAAGATCGACTTCGGTCAGAGTTGCTCTCAGTGCAGCCATCGACCCCACCAGGAAGTCTCACTGAAGATGAGATTGAGTCGCTATACTCTGTCATTGCTGACCTGCCTTATCTCCACAACGTCGTTCGCGAATCTATTCGGTTGATTCCACCCGTCCATTCCTCCATCCGTGTCGCAACGCAAGATGACGAGATTCCCACTTCATATCCCGTTCACAATCGTGATGGATCTATTTCTTCTCGGACATCAATTCCTGTTCTTAAAGGCAGCTTCGTTCATGTCGCCATGGAAGGCTTCAACCTAGATAAAGAATTTTGGGGTGAAAATGCCTGGGAATTCCAGTAAGCGGTTTACAGGCCATCCCTTGTCTATTTCTGACTGGCTTCAAGACCTGATCGCTGGGATAATTTATCAGACACCGCCGCAAACTTGCCTGGCCTGTTTTCAAACACACTCACTTTCTCTGCAGGACCCCGCGTAAGTTTTTCTTCTACAAGCATGATTCCTTCTTTGTAACTATCACACAGTCATGCATCGGAATGAGGTTCTCCATGATTGAGATCAAAACCTTCTTGTATATCTTGCTTACGAATTTTGTCTTCCGCCCCACAGAGGATACGATCATCAAAGCTAATGTGTAAGTCTCCTTTACTGTTTTTTCCTACCTTGTTGCTAAGTTGCTTGCAGAGTTTTAACTCGGCCCTTTATCAAGGGAAAGTATAAGGAGGGCAGTCAACTGCCCCTCATTATCACTCCATATAATGCCTAGCTTTATGCATTCATGGATTTGTTCTGTGTATATAACATCATTCTAGAATCATGTATTTCTTGAGATGAGAAGGTATGGCATCTTCGAGACCTTTGCTTTGAATCCACTTCTTTGAGAAGAGCCGAGATTGGTACCTGTATGCACCATCACAGAGAATTGTAACGACAGTTGATCCTAACGGAAAGTGAGACAAGGGAAGCAAACTAGGCGCAGTTGAAGCCATACCTCTGCCCAATTTCTCAGCCAATTCAACAGCTGCAACGACATTCAATGCCGTGCTGGCACCAACGTATAACCCTTCGCTGTCGAGTAATTCATATAACATTGCAATAGATTTGGTATCCGGAACTGTAAAGGCACCCGACAACTCATTAACAAGTGTTGCTAGGTTGTCTGTTACACGGCCTTGGCCGATACCTGGCAGAATTTTGATCAACAATTATAGCTCGATATCCGCTCAATTAAAAGAGTATACCCTCAGTGATAGAACTGCCTGTACGTTCAAGCAGATTGCCTCCGCTTGTAACATAGCTCGTCAGGACACTTCCAGGAGGGTCAGCAAGCCAAATCTGCGTCTTTCCGCCACTTTTCTCTTTCAGGAATTTCCCAGCACCTGCGAGAGTGCCGCCTGTTCCTGTAGAGCAGATAAAACCATCTACCTTTCCTTGTGTCTGTTCCCAGATTTCCGGACCTGTGGTCGTATAGTGCGCTTTTGCGTTTGCAACATTGTCAAATTGATTCGTCCAGATGGCATTCTCAATGCTTTTCGCGTAATCTCGAGCTTGATGGTTGTAATTTAGGGGATTCTCATATGGCACTGCCGGAACAGGGCGAACATCTGCACCAAGCATGCGTAAAAGATCAATCTTCTCTTGACTCTGAAGAGAAACATGTAAAGTCATTTTGCTGGTTATTTAATATTGGAAACGAACCTGAGTGTCCGGCATGTAAATTACACATTTGTATCCCTTCGCTCTACAAACGTGGGCAAGACCGATACCGGTGTTACCAGCCGTTCCTTCGACAACCACACCGCCTGGTTTAAGCCTATCAACGATATCGGAGATGGAATGGTGTTGTAGCGTTGAATACATACAAACCCTTCTCTTCGGCTTCTTGTATCAATCCCAGAGCGGCTCGATCCTTGACGCTGCCTCCAGGGTTCTGAAATTCAGCTTTCCCATATATATGTGACCCAGTCTTTTCTGATAAAGTCTTCAGATAGATCTACAAGATGTTGAATCAGAGAGGCATGGAAAATTCGCCATAAGCCTACAAGGGGTGTGTTTCCGACAGCCCCAACAAATCCTACAACAGATGTGTGAGTAGTAAATCCTCGAGAAAATGAAGAGAGGCGCGGAAGGCGGAACATAGCGAGTGTACTCAAGAGAAACGAACCTGCCATGATGGACAAAGCAAGGAAACGAGAGGCTGATTTTACCCATGGCTCATGAGCACGACATTGCAATCCTTATATAATCACTCTACTACATAATTATTACACAATGTGGCGCTCGATAGAAAACTAAGAACCGAGAAAACATTGGATAAGATGGACCAATTCCAGTCGTAAGTGCGCAAATCGAATCGTGTGAGGGACATGAGTTAAAAAATCAAGGAAATATGAACACGAGAAGGGTATTAAACGAAAAAAAATCAAAGAACAGCTAAGTGCTGATTGGTCCGCATTTCATAGGAGACCGCAACCATGGGGGTATTAAGAGATTGGGGGAATGGATCAAAGAAGTACTACTGCTGGCGCTTCTTGACGTTTTGTGATAACCATTGAAGACCCTCGAATAAACCCTCACCAGTCGTTGCACAGCTAGCAATGTACATTTGAGTCGTTGTCAGGAACGAGAGACCTGAGAAAACGTACCTTGGGTGTACATACCACGACCTGTCGCGCATTCGGTGGAGACCCAACTTCTCTGTCACTTCAGCGGGTGACATGGCTGGTGAACGGACGGTGAACACTGACAGTAAATCTTGGGAAAAAGGCATACCTCCTGGCAAATCTTGCTTATTCGCAAACACGAGTAACAAGCACTCCTTCATTTCACGGTCACTTAATATACGGTGCAGTTCTTGTTTGGCCTCGTCGATTCGTTCTCGGTCTTGACTGTCGACAACAAAAACGAGACCCTGTGTGCCTGTGTAATAGTGTCGCCATAGTGGACGAATCTTGTCCTGACCACCAACATCCCAAACATTGAATTTAACATTCTTATAAGTGACTGTCTCCACATTGAAGCCGACTATGGAGGGGAGAGATGGATAATCTTCCAATGTTCAACACATAACAGGTGACTCACCAGTTGGAACAGTTGTAACGGATTGGTTGAGTTTCAACTTGTAAAGTATTGCTAAGATAAAGGTGATAAGCCCGAACATGAATAAGCATGGTAATTCTGGTCATCATACTAGTCTTTCCCGCAGCGTCCAATCCAAGCATAAGCAACCGCATCTCCTTATTACCAAAAATTTTGCCTAGAGAAAAGACATGATGAGAGGCAAACACTAACAAACCGAATCTGGGCGTACCCATCGCTTTAGAGAGATTTGCGCCCATAATCGCAAGGTGTTAGGTAATAGAAACCGAGTAAGGAACGGAAGAGGAGCTGCAGCAAGAGCAAGCCGCGAGTTGGCAGAAAACGAGGAACAGTCACCAATTTCCGAAATAAGCCCATGCCAACAAGGTCATGTGATCATTCCCGACATATCCTATCAATTCATGAACATACGAAAGCAATAGAACTATGTGTATGTATATATATATATTAAGGAGAAGGCTGACTTTGATTATATACCTTCAACCAACTGTCTCCCATATCATTTTTTAGCGATTCGATCTTCTTTCTAAATGTCGCAGCATTGTCATCTACCGCGCTAACTTGTCCCAACCGCGAATCTGAACCAGCTGGTTCAAACACAGAAGCGCTCACGCGAGCACGTCGACGATCAGAGCGTGCAGACACTGTAGCAGATCCAGTTAACACATGAGGTCGTGAAATAAGCGTTTGATTTCGTTGTGGGATTTTTTGCGATGTAAATGCAGGATTATATTCAGTTTGATATCGACTATGTCGAGAACGACGAGGTGGGCGGTCTTCTGAAGAAAGAGGGGATGCCGGAGGAGAGGGATTACTATTATCTTCGACCTTGACTTTGACGGTTGCCAGATCATTTGATTGTGGATTGGGACTGCGCTGTAACGGAGTTGGATGAGGGTCTAGCGCATCCATTTGTGTGGGTTGTAGATCAGCAATTTTGTCTTCATGCAGATCGACGACACGCTTTGACTTCTTTTTCCGACCTGGTCCAAGGCTGGCACCCGAAATAGGCGAAAAATGCGGAGATGACGAAGTCGACGATGCCTCTCGACGAAAGACTGGACCAGAGATAGCCGAAGGATCCACAGCAATTAGTGGAACCGAAGATGATATAAAGGGCGGAGTGGTAACTGAATTTGAATCTTGTGACTTGAGATTTCTCCGTTCATAGAGTGTTGGCGCTGTTCCATCAAGTGTAATATGTTTTCCCTCCTTCCAAAAATAGTCGAAGCAATTAATCCGATACCGCTCCTCAAATTCGACAAAGGGATTGCCCTCAACCCAGACTTGGGAGATATTGGGGAGGGCAGACAGCCTTCCTATTTCGGCGCTTTCTTCCAATAGATTGTAGCGGAGGTCCACACGTTCAAGGGCTAAGAGGCGTTCAAGACCGCATATGGATTCCAACCGATTTCCAGATAAATTCAGGGAGAAGATTTGACCGAGATTCTGATATATTCCTTGCACAGAATCGATGAGATTATCTGTCAGGATTAAGGAGACGAGGTTATATAATTCGCCTAAACCTGCAGGTACGGATACAAGGAGATTGGATGAGAGGTCTAGATGTGTGATTGATTTGAGATGTGGTATTAATTCGGAGGGAAAGAAGGTCAGTCCATTGTCGGGTAAGGAAAGGTGTTTGAGGAAAGCCCACTTCAGAGTGGAGAGCTGTGGTGTAGGTGTGGCGGGAAGTGTAGGAGCTATTATGGGAACTATTGTGAAGGTTGAGGACTTGGCACCGTGTTCAAGAGCTGTGTCAGCTGGTTCGGGTTCATGACCAACAGAAGATTGCTGGTCAGCTGTTTGCGGAATGTTACGATAACGACTGCGACTAGCGGATCCTTGTCTCCGAGACTGATCGTCGAGAACAGCTCCGATGAACAAAACAGTTATATCCTGTAATCCACTGTTCCGGATCTTGAGGGACCGTAATGATTCTGCCAGACGATCCCAACCGAGCAGGATACGAGGGTCAATGTCCCAACATTCGAGGAATTGCAAGTTCTTGAAAGCATCCAATGGAACAGCATTTTGGCCTGGGGGATCCTGTAGGAGCTCATTGACGACCTTGTTGGTTGGGGGACCAATGCTGAGTGCGGGAAGTTTGGTAAAGCTGCTGTAAATGTACTTCAACTCCGCGTCAATATTTGGAGGTTCGGATCGATTCCACCAACTATGACCTAAGGAAAAATTGGATACGGCGGAAAAAGATGACCGCAAGGAAGTAAAAGAGATGGAATCGGTACTCCTTTGTTCTGGGTAGATGTTGGGGTAGCTCATCGGACGCGATGGAGAGTCGACGTGAACATCAAGAGAACCAACTGGTAGACCAAGGGCTTCCAATCTAATAAAGAGGTAAAATAGATGATGTGCATCAGTTCTGAGGAGGACGGGGGCATTGAAGCTCGCTGCAGTTGACAGCCACGAAAGCCAATAGTATGATGGCTGTTGAGTCTGTATCTTCCTGCGAACAGGACCTGATTCTGCTAGGCCTCGTTCGTTCTGACGTATAAATGAGGCCAGCTCGCGAATGTACTCGTCGCCGTCCTCTGTCTGCTGCATGGTGGTGCGAGGAAGGCCTGAGCGAGAATTACGTAAGTATTTCAGGCCTCGTCATCCCATTGCGGCCATCTTGATTGTTGACCTCCACCAACACGAAACATGAAGATCACCGTGAAGACAACCCAGCAGAAAATATTTCATGCAAGTACTTTTTCTTTATTGACCTTGCTGTGGCTTATCTGCTTAAAGGTTGAAATCGATCCCGACAAAACCGTCGGCGATCTCAAAGCTAAGATTCAAGAGGACCATGGGCATCCAGTTGAGGTTCAAAGGATCATCTTCTCTGGTTCCTTCCTCATTCCTTCCTCTCTCGTCTTTTCCTGAAATATTTCTTCAGGAAGAATACTTTCCAATGACAAAACTGTGGAATCATATGGGATAAAGGAGAAGGACTTTCTCGTCCTTATGGTCACTAAGGTTCGTTCGAGACCATCAAGTCTATCAACGTCGCGTTCATCCACGTTTTCTAAGCCTAAAGTACAAGCAGTCCCTCCATCTACAGACGCCGCCACCATTACTCCTCCATCAGAGGCCCAACCATCTCCACAACCCTCGACCACAACGTCCGATACGACGCCGAGTGAATCGACGTCTACCTCAGGAGAGCCTGCTCCTGCTCCCCCTCTTACATCATCATCAAACACCACGACTGCTTTCGGAAGTACTGCTTCATTCTTGACAGGCGAGGCACTCCAGACAACCATTAACAATATGGTAGACATGGGCTTTCCGAGGGATCAAGTTCTTCGTGCTTTACGGGCTAGTTTCAACAACCCTGATCGTGCAGTCGAGTATCTTATGACCGTATGCTTAGCCCTTTTTATCATAATCCATCTCACTTATCATTCGATAGGGAATTCCGTCCCTTGAGGCCGAACCGACTAGTTCGGCCCCTGCGCCGGCTGCAGCCCCTGCCCCTGTTCCAGTTGCACCAGCTCCTGCCCCACAACCTACAACCCAACCACAGAACTTGTTCCAAGTAAGTTTGATTGCATTTCATACATTTCGTCTCTCTTAGATGCTATATCGAATTTCAGCTTGCTCAGCAACAACAGCAACAACAGCAACAGGCTGGTGGTGCAGCTGGACCTAGAACTCAGCGTCTGGGTTCGGGTGCGCTGGATCTTGAAGCCTTGCGGAACAGCCCTCAATTACAACAACTCCGACAATTGGTGGAACAGAACCCGGCCCTGGCTCAACCACTAATGCAACAGCTCGCCGCTGGTAATCCCGCTATGGCCCAAATTCTCGCACAGAATCCGGAGGCCTTGCTTGATTTTCTGGGTGCTGAAGGTGTTGACGAAGACAACATGATTCCTCCAGGAGCACAGGTTATTAGCGTCACAGAGGAAGAAAGGGCTGCTATTGAACGGGTAAGTCATCTTGATCTGAATCTCCTTGCATCATGCATTGATGATATGCCTAGCTGGAAGCTCTAGGTTTTCCAAGACAGGCAGTTATAGAAGCCTATCTTGCATGTGACAAAAATGAAGAACTTGCAGCAAACTACTTATTTGAAAATGGTTTTGATGATTGAGGCATCCCTATGTTAGAAGTTTATAATCAATTTTAAAATATCTTGACCTTGTACCAAAACAAAGAAGTATAATGCCAGTGGCATCTAAGGAAGTATTGACCTCAATAACAAAGGTTTGGGTTAAGTCAGACATTTTAAGGACTAATTCAGATGTGAATGTGGTCTTCATTTCTTCAAAAGCAATTTGTTGTTCACATGGGGGGTTACAACATATAAGGGCCATTTATATGTATATCCGATATCTAATTTGACATTTTAAATATTGAATTTGAAATAAAATTTCCTTTTTGTTAAGCCTCTGCCAGAAGATTGAAATAGTATAATCAAGGATCACACATAAGTATGTTGAAGTGCTTGCTGCATAAGTGACTATAAAACCAACAAAATGACTGGAAGGATTCATCAGTAATCCCTGATTTTTCAGGGGTCATTATATAATGCTATAGAGTGCTATGTAACACTACTAGTGGCTGAGGGCCATTGCATTGCATGGCAAAATGAGTCCCAATGGGGCTGGTGAACTCAGAACTACACTACAGTGGGTGTTGGTGATAAAACAAGGCAACTGCCAAGGTGCAACAGACTGCTATACTATAGCAACTACTTAGTATGGTGAATAATTCAGAATTTTAGACAATATCACATGTATGAAATAATGTATTTGATAGGCATCAGGAAAACTGGAAATTACTTAAGTTCCTTATTTTTCCTTAGAAACCTTTTAAGTAAATTCAAGACTAATCTAAGCAAATTCCAAGTAAGAAAAAACTTCCTTAAATTTCTTAGTGCTAAGGAGATTCTAAGCCAGGTCCTCTTCTTATATTTCTTTTTTCTTACTTAATAGACTTGAAGAGTCTTTAGTTTTCTTAATTTCTTTTTCTAACTGGCTTTAATTTTCTAACAATTTAACTTAACTGCATACTCGTTTCTATTTATTCACTTAGAATATTCTTAGAATTCTTAAAATTTCATTAAATTATCCTTAGATTTTCTAATACTCTGTTACGAACCATGTCTGGGCCGAGACAGAAGGGCTCAGCTTCAGCATATATGTGCTGCACCCCTGTGAACCACCATGCCCAATTTCGGATTGATCCCTGATGGGATCAATAAACAGAAGGCCAAGTATGAAGACAGAAACGAAGTTGATTTTCAAGCTACTTTGCTACTACATCAGGGGTTCTGGGCCCAGACATCAGGAAAAACACTTTGGCTCTAGTGTGTTCCAGGTTAATCTGAAATTTTCAGGTTTTCTAATAGTCCTCAAGAATAATCAGGTTACTCTTGAGACAGCGTAGATCAACCCTTAGGGTTCTCAAAAATAACCTCAAGAACCTGATAAACTTTCAGATTACCTGAATACTTTCAAGTATCTTGACAGGCCTGAGGTAGTCCTGAACCAACCCAAGACTAATCTTAGA
>JAIUJM010000481.1:0-15442 GCA_026262225.1 Inosperma sp. D86 | reverse complement strand
CTACACAAATATCACCGAAAAGTGTGAGATTGAGGTCAAAATCTGGTTCATCCAGTTTTCGAGGCCCAAATGAGGTTTTCCAAACATCAGTAAACAAAATCAGTTTGGCGGGCGTTGCCCCTCCCCATATATTATATACCGCCAGAAAGACATTTCCAACCACAAGAACCATGAGACAGGCCTTCCTAATGAGAAGAAGTTTAAGGAACCAAGGTGGCAAAGAGAGGCCACAGGATTTTTAAAAAAAAACAACTCGAGAAGTTCGTAGCATTCACCTCCGCCAGGCTTGTCGAAGCATGACAGGAAGAACTTATACTACGAACCATTCAAACCCGTGTACATATCCTCGGTAGATCCCTTTGCATCTTCCACAATGCGGTTTGGCTATTAAGCGGGTCCTTTGGCTTATCATCTGTGATTTCTCTCACCTTCTTTTGCTTTCGCTTTTTTCCCTATTGATTGCTCGATAAGTAGGGGGGAAAGAGGATAGGTGTTATGTCTTGCTGCTCCCTATCATATTATCACAGCGGAGAACAGCCCGTGGTGACCTGCAACGTTACCCCAATCCAATTGGAGGGCAATACCTACTAACGTCATCGATACAAACTTGAAGTTAACGTCATTTCCAGCCAAAACGGGTATTGATACTTCCTAAATGGGTTAATTGTCAAAATTGATTTCGACGATCCCTAAACGTGGATTTGGAGCCTATATGATATCAGTGATAATCAATCAAAATAATGAGATATTCATGTTGAGGAAGACGCACCACACAAGTCATCGTCTCATTTTCTATCGCACCAAACCAAAAAAATGGTAAAAAGAACGACGAAAACTACACTTGAATTATTATACTTCAGAAACATGCAACAAATGCAAAAAAAAAAGATGCTACGTAGACCCTTCCAGCGTAATGCAACAAACCAACTATCTGTATAGAAATGATGCTTTAAGAGAGGAAGGCTCTCTGCACGGTGGCAAGCAACGAGTAACGAGCGATAAACAAAATTAAGAAATAGAATGACGTGTGTTAAGGGAACGACGATTTGTAAAGAGTTACAGATAAGGGAAAAAAGGGGTGGCATTGAAATGAAGGTGGGGTTGCACTTACGAATATTCTGATCAATGGATTGATGCACCACGTCCGCCTCGGAAGAAAGATAACGATGTCAGCGGTCGTCATTGGTGACGAGGGTTGGTATCGATAGCTCCATTCGTTCCTGGGTAGAAAGAGAGTGAAGATAAAAAAAATTTCAAGGAATGGCCAAAAGAAGTGAACGCAAAGGTTATCAAAAGATGGATAAAGGGACGTGAAAAGCAAAACAAAATCTTTTTGAAAAGTTTAAGTTTGTAAGCAAAGATGAGCGTAAATGAGAGTAAGGCAACAGAACTGTCATACGTGCTTGCGTGTATGTGTGTATGTGACCTGAAGCATCGGTGAAGAAGAAAAGAATCACAAAAACGTATTTGTATATTGGTTGATGTGCAAAGAAAAATTAAATTTTTGAAAAAGGACGTAAAGCGCAGAAGGTGAAAGAAAAAAAAACTCAAAAAAAGTGAGGTCAACCTCAACAATAAATGGGCTGAGGATAGCAAGCAAAGAACATTAAACAGCAATATAAGAGAACAGAGATAGATAAAAAGTCCAGAGAATCAACGTGTTTATAGCATGTATGGGAGAACATGGTTGGTGGGGAACGCGTGTTGAAAGGCCGGTGTTCGCGTGTACGTGTCTTTGCGCCAATTTTAAGTGTCGTCGGGGTCAAGGTGAATGAACGAAGCAAGACCAGAAACGACGAGATAATGGACGACGCGACGCGTGGAAAGTCCCACACTAATATTCTCCTCTTCCCATAATATCGTCCCTCTGAGAAACCAAAATGGCATCCGAGTAGTCTTCATCATCATCTTGCCCATCGCCGTGAGCACCTTCAAAACTGCTTCGTCTTCTTCCAATGATACCTAAACTCCACCTTGGCCTCTTTTTGATGAGGGAGGGAGGAACAGGTGGTGGACCTGTGTGTGGTTTGAGCTTCGGGTGGGTCATCGGTGCACATGTGAATGACGAGGTAGATGATGCTATTGAAGACGATGTGGACGAGGAACCGGAGGATGAAGAGGTCAGAGAGGGATATTCACCCATTTGATGGTGTCCTGGCATTATCATTGGAGAGGTCGAAGCAGAAATGATCGGGTACGTGCTACTACCGAGGGGAGGGGTTATCGGGAGCGTTGAACCGACCATTAATGTCGGTGACGTGTGTGCGGAAGATGTCGCGGACACGGAGCTTGAAGAAAAATCTGAGTGATGAAAATAGGGGTGGGTATTCTCTGGGAAAGGATACTCGAATGGTTGCTTCGAGTCAGTCGCGAAAGGAGTACCAACTATTTGAGAAGTTGACGCCGAGTGGAGAGTAAGATCGCCTATCTTTGGGAGCGACATTGTTGGTGCGTTTGGGCGACGACGTGTATTGGAAGCCGACTTGGAATGAGAATGTTGCTTATGTTGAGAAGACTTTGAGGGTTGCTGGCGATCGGCCTTGACGGTCGGTCCCGCAGTGGAAGAGCCGCGGGTACGACCTGGTGGACACTGGGGAAAGTTGAGAACGGTGAGGGAGAGATCTGAATTGTCACCTGCATAGTCGTCTTCCTCCTGGGTCATTGCTCGTGTATGTTGGAGAGAAAGAAAGAAAGAAAGCGAGATGAAAGGAGGTTGATCTCCTTTGGCATAAATCTTATGCCAACCCTCCTCCACTCACACGCACTAAAAATTCGATTTTAAGCGTATGTCTCTCGGACAACCACCGACGTGCGTATACCAGAAACTAGCCAAGAACGCTGTCGTCCCTTTCGGCATACAATTACAAATTCCAATATCCGCCAGAACCGCCAGTGAATTCTTGAGCATAACGAGCGGTGTTATCCAGCATAGATGGGCTTTCCGGATAAGGAGGGGGCGTGTCAGTGCGCAAGCAGCAAAACAACGTCATGGATGACGCATCGACCAAAACGCTGAGGTCAACGACGCGTAGTTGGTTCAAAATAGGGCCCAGCCGTTTAGTTTTCTTTTGTCACTTTCGGCTCTCTCTCGAGCAACAGCATTTTGAGTCCTAGAACACAGAAACCCTCCAGGAATCGAAAACCACTCCGTGCGCCCTAACTGCGATAATAATATGTGGAATATCCGCAGTTCCTTCTTGGGTCACGGAACTCGGGTCTTTGCCGGTTGAAATACCATTTAATAGTAATACGCCTTTGGCTGTGTCTGTGTGTCTGTATTTGATTCTAGACTCACGAGACAAACGTGTACCGGGAAGGACCGTCGACAAGCCGAGACAAGAAGCAGGACATGATGGTGGTGCAAAAGCAGGAGAGGCCACAGCAACATTATGCACAATGTGTACATGTGTTTCGTTTTCAAAGGGTCTGCGCCCAACGAACAGTTGAAAGCACCGTCCAGATTAGCGTCGCCTGGGAATTTTATGACGTACTGTACATTTCGTCTTCGAAAATACATCTAGTCGAACAAAATACCTCTAGTACTATCTCTAGCTCGCCACAAAACCTAAGGGGTATTAATACAAGATTACCAGTGAATAAAGTCACAATTTGAATCCGCTCATACGTCATATTTTCAGCAACTCGTGTATCAAGCCTCAAACCGAGCCAGCATTTCCGCAAGTGCACGACCTCGTATGATCCGTAATCAGCTCCTAAGGCACAGCTCGTGGTTTTGAAAAGGTTATGCAGTATGATGAAGACGATATATGAGCCAAGGACTTGTGCCTTCAGAGGTCTACATATATCAAATCCGTCAGATAAAAATTTCCAATTGAATCAGCACCCGACATACATTTCATCATACGCCTCACAAGAAACTTGACTAAGCAAGGGCGAGTATAGGACTGGGATAATCCCCTGGAGCAAGGATGTCTGTCACCATCGACGTTCTATTCCAGAGGTGATAGATAAGAGCAATGGTCATGATTTCAACCGCTAACTTCTAAAAACGTTCGCTAAAAATCAAATAACCCGAAAAAAAAACGAAATAACACACCTGATAGAAAGGTCTCAACATTCTGCTCCGTGCTCACTATTCCAAGGAATTGAAAGTTTTGAACTTGAACATACAAAAGTTGCCAAGTCGTATCCGAAAGGTTGGTTAGAGATTCTACTTCGACAATCCATCGTCCGTAAATCTTGGACACCGCCAACAAAAACATAGATTCGAACTTGTGCTTTTTCAGCAGTCTGATATTTCTCGGTTTTATGGCATAAGTCTCGTCTTCGCCTTCGCAATATAAATTAGAAGTTTCATTCAACTGGTAGTAAGAACTTACTCAGGATTACCGCCAGTGTGATGCCATTTGATATTTCTGACTGGTCGAAGTGTTCTAATGCATAATCTATCCAGCATTCTAAGATATGGCAAAGATGAACATTGGCAAAGTGCGCGGATTCGTCTTTCAAGAGTTGCGTCCCTTTGATGAAGAAAATAGACCTGAAAATTTCGCTTTGTGAACATACAAAAGTTGACAAGTCGTATCCGACGAGATTCAGTACGATCTACAAATATGTCCTGTGAGATTACTAGCAACCAGGAGGAAGGGAAAGTACGACATACATGGATAATCTTGATGAAGTTCGGTACTTCGACGTCTTCAAATTCTGTCGACCGCAAATCTTTGAGCTTCAGCAGTCTGCCAATCCTCCTTAGTCCCCTTTCCAGATATCGATCCCTTAATATAGTGTGAACTTCGTACACACCAGGAGTTAATTGCTATAAAACCAGAATAAAATTTGGCATTATTACCAGACTCAAAACCTTCTCGTCGCCCTCGTGCAACAATCTCCTTTTGATACATAACTTATCGAGCACTATGAGATGTCGTGGGTACTTCGCAAACATGAGCCTTGGCATGGATTTGTGTTCCAAGAGTAGGATCTGTGTCCGATACCGAAAACATTCCGTTGAAGAAAGAAAACGCCAGGGCTTTTCCATGCTTCTTCCTTTCCTTGTTCATAGCCTTTGGTGTCGTGAATCGCGTCTTCTTATTTTTCAGGTTCGATGTGTCCCACTCGACCATGAGCTATATCGACGTCCTATTTTCAGATGCTTCAAACGACAAAATGCAAAGATATAAGGTACGTACCTTTTTCATCTACAGTAAATGAAAGATTTTCCGGTTCCAGACTTTGAAGGACATTTGTACGTTTGAAAGCAGTTTAAGTAGCCAAAAAAAATTCGAACCCTCTCCAAGACAAGGATATTCAGGATCTGCTTGAGAGTTAAAGGGTAGGGAAATTTTCATGGCACCATACGCACTTGAGGCAGTCCCGGTCAATAATGCTAGATGGCAAAAAAATCGGTATACGAATTATGCGAATAATTAAAAGATTCCTGGTCCAGGTTGCAGTTCCAGAAGATTCCTGATACAAAAGACAAAATCACCCCCCTACATAGCCGCGTGCTTGGAGCATTCGCTAAAATGAAGGAAACCTGGGCCACGGACAGCATTCAACGCAGATCATCACGTTGATTGATTTGTCATGAACGCGAATAGAGTCCTACCAAGCTGGGCCTCAATACATCTTCGATTTCCTCCATTCTTATCTCTGAAATTACCCATACAATCGTCCGCATGGATTGCTATACATTGGTAGTTCGATTCAATTATGCCCAAGCTTGGTCATATGAATCACTCGATCTCTGCTTTCAATTTCCAGGTTGTTCTACTCCTGTTACAATAATCCTTCAGACATAAAATTTATTAATCATAATCTACAACAAATTCGTTTTTTTTCGTCTACGAGATCAAAAAAAGTTGTACGCTCTATCAAGCGCCACACTCTCAGCCGGCTCAATATCCAACACAACCCCATCAACCTTGACCTCATAACTCTCAGGATCAACCTCCACCTTTGGCGTCTCACCATTCAACTTCATATCACCCTTCTTCACAGTCCTACACCGCTCCACAGCAACCCCTCTCTTCCTTAACCCATAACTCAAAAACTTACCTCCTTCCTCCTTATTCAAACTAGCCCGACTGACAAAGAACACAGAATTAAGCGCGGCACTGACAGGAAAAGCCCCAAACATGGGTTGACCAAACACAGGCTCGACCGTCGGTACAGAGGCGTTCGCATCCCCCATTTGAGAATAGACAATGACGCCAGATTTGAGAACCATCTCAGGACAGACACCAAAGTGGGAGGGTCGCCAGAGGACAAGGTCTGCGAGAGTACCTGGATGGACTTGTCCCACATAATCACTCAAGCCATGTGCAAGAGCAGGATTGATGGTATATTTTGCAATATACCGCTTCACTCTTTCGTTATCCTTGCCTTTTGCGTCGCCTAATGCTGTAAGAGGCCCACGGAGGTCGCACATCTTTGAGGCAGTTCGCCAGGTTCGTGAGGCAACCTCGCCGATGCGGCCCATAGCTTGCGAGTCTGACGAAATGATAGATATGGCACCGAGGTCGTGAAGAAGGTCCTCCGCCGCAACAGTTTCACCTCGTATCCGTGATTCAGCAAAAGCGAGGTCCTCGGGGATCGACCGAGAAAGATGGTGGCAGACCATCAGCATCTAATCGGAAGAAAAATTAAATCCGAGTTGAATTTGATGTTTGACATTGAAAGAAAAAAAAAAGTGACTTACGTCAAGATGTTCATCAAGAGTATTACGCGCATAGGGTCTTGTTGGATTCGTGGAGCTGGGAATGACATTGGGGAGCCCGCAAACCGTGATGATGTCAGGTGCATGACCTCCCCCCGCGCCTTCCGTATGGTAAGCATGAATCGTTCGGCCTTCAAAGGCCTCGACTGTCCTCTCCACGAAACCAGACTCGTTAAGGGTGTCCGTATGAATATTAACTTGAACATCGAACCTGTCTGCCACTTCCAATGCCGTCCGGATTGCCTCCGGTGAACTACCCCAGTCTTCGTGGATCTTGAGCCCACAAGCGCCAGCGCGAATGATCTCTTCCATTGCTTTCGGTCCCGAATCGTTTCCTTTCCCAGTGAACCCAAAGTTTCCGGGGATACCGTCAACAGCCGCCATCATATGCTGCATGTAAAATTCCGAGGTGGTACATGTCGTCGCGCAAGTACCGGAGCTAGGACCAGTACCACCACCAATAAAGGTGGTTGTACCAGCTGCGAGCGCCTCCGTGAGTTGCTGTGGGCATATGAAGTGGACATGGGCGTCAATTGATCCGGCTGTCAAGATGAGATGTGTTCCCGAAATGACTTCTGTCGAAGAGCCGATTACGAGTTGTGGGGAAACGCCTGGCATGGTATCTGGATTACCAGCCTTTCCAATTCCGGAGATAAGTCCATTTTTCACTCCAATGTCAGCTTTATAGATTCCTTGCCAGTCGATGACGAGTGCACCGGTGATGACAAGGTCGAGTGCTTCATCAGACGATCTGTTCGTTGCTTGGCCCATTCCATCACGAATGGTCTTGCCGCCGCCAAACTTTGCTTCTTCACCATAAATGGTAGCATCCCATTCGACCTCGACCCAGAGTGAGGTGTCAGCGAGCCTGACTCGATCACCAGTAGTAGGACCATACATGGCAACGTAAGCCTCTCTCTGAATTTGGGTGTCCTGGGTAACTTGAAGCGCGCCGGGCTGCGGGGTGTGTGCGAAACCTCTCTGCAAGATCTTCTGAATAATTTCGTCTGTCCGCGCAAGGTCGAACGGACCCGAAGCGAGGCCATTCCCACCGGAGAGGATGCGGCCGCCAGCAATTTCGACGAGTGTGACGGTTTTGGAGTCTCCCGGCTCAAACCGGACTGCGGTTCCGGCAGGAATATCCAATCTCCTGCCGTAGGCTTTAGCGCGATCGAAGGAGAGAGCAGAGTTGGTCTCGATGAAAGGGTAATGTGATCCTACTTGGATGGGTCGATCTCCAGTGTTGGTGATGGTCAGACGGAGACGATCGCGAGACCTGTTGATGGAGATCGTTGGTTGAGATTGGTTGAGGATGATGGCACCTGGTTGTACTTCAGGGGCGTATTTTGCGGGGTCATCCGGAATAAAGAGGTCATCACTGGGAACGGGGAGAAAGGAGCCGTATAATGCAGCTCCTATATCGCCGTGTTCGGTGCAGATGGGATCGTGCACGGTAACCAAGAAGACACTAAAGAAATTAACAAAATAAGAAAACAAGGACAATAAATGAATTGATAAAAGCGGACCCATCTGGAAAGCTACCTTCAACCTGGATTTGGTGGATAAGAGTTGGCACACTTGGAAGAACATGCTTCCGACCTAAAATGGCCTTTCCGTGGGCCATGAGTTCAGCGACGGAGTGTGTGCCATCTCTGATGCGCTCCTGTAGCTGTGCAGCAATCAAAGCTAGGGCCTCTGAGTGGTTTAAACGCAAGCCGCGTGCCAAACGTTTCTGAGCTAGAAAGCCGGCCTGTGTGGATAAGCAGATCTGAAATGTGAATATATAGAAAGTGATTACCTGGGCTAAGAGGAGCTTTGCGCGGTCGTGTGGCAGGAGATGCATTATTGTGACAGTGTGACAGATCTAGTTGAGTGTTGAGTGTATATATATAACCTGACTCGGAACGCCATTGTCATTTAACCCGCTAATGTCCCTCGCTGCCACTCGCAAACGGACAACGTCGTTCTCCGTTTCTTCTTACGAGCGTCCAACAAAGTCACAGAAGACGACCACAATGCCACTACGACGCTCAGAGTCCATGCTCTTCCTCCCCTCTTATGCTCCTGACAGCCGCACACAACCACCACAATACCGTCAGCAACGGGGACGAAAGCCACACTCCGACCAGCTCACCATTCGCACTTTGTCCATAGTCACAAAGTCGAGTACGCCCAGGAAACCACCACCCCAGATTATTCTCCCATCCCCTTCAAACCCAATTATAACACTTCTCACCCCGCGTTCTTCGTCACCCCTTTCACCAAAGCCAGTTCCACGTCCCGGCCGCCCAGTCTTCCCCCGCTCAAAGCCAGAGCCAGATCTATACCGCACAGCTATCAAGACAAGAATGCGAACTAGCGCCGAGGGCCAAACCATCCTCTCCCTGGGTCCGCGTCTCGCTATGGAAGTCATGCACACTACACAGGAAATTTTGGCCGTCACGAGGGACTTGGAGAGGATGGTCGAAGAAGATCTGAGCGCGGAAGATATTTCTTCATCGTCTATTTCCAGTCCGAACACGACTCCTTTGGCCCCATCACCGGCTCCTCCCATACTTACGACTTCCTGGGTGGTCGTCAAGGGCAGTGCTGGTGTCAGCCCAGGTGACTGGGAGATGGTCGAATGCGCAGCATAACAAGGCGCTGCATTGCACATCACCGCCTCTATCGTTATCTATCCCTATCCCTATCCCGACGACGGACTGTACACATACCAGTTTCCTAGGGTTTTATGCTTAAATTTATTGGGAGATATCTTCCTCTTTGTTTCTTTATTCGTTTCCTTTCGTCTCATTACCTGCTGTCTTTACAACAAGCCAACCAATGTACCACCTACGCGACCTATTCGCCACTTGTACTCTGTTCTACCACATCAGGTACTCACACAATTCAATTAATCAAATCGTTACTTACTCGCTACTTCTTACTTTTACTCACGCATGTAACAATGGGTCAATTCAATTCACATCTATCAATCTCTCTCTTTACAATTGTTATCCCTTTCGACTCAAGCTCCGGTTCCGATCCAATAGAAATTCAAACTCATGGTAAGCCACTCTGCTGACACCTATTCATAACATGACTTGCCGCCCATCTTCTGCATAATCTTTCCACGACATAGCTCCACATGTTCACGAGGTTCCATCTTATGTGTTTCATGAAATGTGTGTGTATGTTGATCACAGCCTTCCTTCCCGTTTCGAGCATTCGAGTCCCAATCGAGCCCGAGCCAGGAAAGCGAACGTGTCTTCCTTCGAACGTTATTAGCTCTCCCTCTCTCTTTTCTTCTCGATCGTGATCCGTGTCCGGATTTCGGGAATCGGGGATCTGGGATTGGTTTGGTCGTTTGGGGCCTTTTTTAGCTTTTGTTGGACAGATCCAAGATGTGATTACACAGGCAGGGTCAAAGGATTGAGTTACGGCGGGTTGGGATTAGATTAGATATCAAAAGCTCGTACATCGATACGACGTTTGTCGTCTTTTGTGTTACCCGGCGGCCATCCGATTTTCACAAATGATTCTCCGACCTTTTTTTCCTTTAACTCAGGATCCCGAGTTGATGGGACAGTTATGGATAAGTCTCTTATCGACTGTACATGTTACAAGCTTGGGCACGTCTGCTTATGTGCTTTCTGCACTGGCCTTTAATTCCCACTGGTGCTAAGATCCTAGCCAAAGGATGTGCATTGTCGCCGTTCTTTATCTCCACAAAGCAAGCCACGCGCAAAAGGAGGATTTGCATGATCGCCTAAAAAGGGGATTATTGAATCGATTTCCTGTTTGTTGATCTCCATTTTGGTTCCGCGCGCGCGGGGCGCCTTTTTGCACTGCAGGTCCAAAGTACGTTACATAACCGTCTGACTCGAGCTGACTAGGCTTATCCTGGACTGCTGTGCACTTGTGCTTATCGATGCATGTCATGTTATCTTGTCAACGATGATCATCAGTCTTTTTACTTTGTGTAGATAATCATAGAAATTATTGGCCATACGTTGATTCACCTGGGCCGCGTTCTTGTTACGAAATATGCCCTGATTCCCTCAGAGAAGAAAATCCCCCCATAGTCAATAGCCAAAAAAAAGACATTGGATTTTTGAGTTAGACTATAGCTATGCTATGAACATGTGATCAGGGCATGTTGTCTGAATTTTGTCCCTGTTAAAAAAAATTGTTCAAACGCCAGGTTTCTGACAATGGCATGCTAACTTTCATGCCAGCCGCAATGACCACAATGTTGACAACGCAAATTTTTTTTTTACTACGACGCCTACTACTAATTAATGCTCGGTCGAGACGACGTCGCCGGACAAGCATTTATTTTTATTTTTATTTTACCCCACATCCATGCAGTTCTCCCCCCCAGTGATCATTTGCTGCTGCTGACAAGTGGTGACTTGAATTCAGGCCAAAACTTCAACTGAAAGTCAATATCAGTATCATGATTAAAGACAAGATATCGAAGTTATCAATGGGAAAAAAAACAAAATGTTTTACGTATACCCGACAGAATCGTGTGACAGATGTTCTTCCTTGCTTACACGGCGAGCAAAGCAATTTTTTTGTTGCAAAGGAGAGTATACCTTGCAATAAACTTTTGTTGGGATGGCCAAGAAGTTACAGTCAGAGGGAAGCCCAATGCAAGCTTAAGCCATATACCACTCGTAGTAACCCTGCGCTAAAAAAGCTTCAGCTAACAAAATTATCCAAATTCACATGCCTGATGGGATTTCCCCTAGGCCTCTATACTTTTGAAATCCTGATAATCAAAGTTGACACTCACAAAAAGCTGTTACCCGTCGCTGTTGTTGTTGTTGTGGATATTTAAATTCATCCTTTCACGGTCTCATCTCAGTTCGAATGTATGTCGCCATAACCCGTGTCAAACGATTGAATTGGGTAAGTGGTAGGTTGACAGAAAAAGGTTAAATGAGCTATTCCTGGTTCAGGTAACATGTCCGAATGCCAAGGTACTGAAAATAAATACATTTGACTGGAATTTTCCTTTCAAATGTCAAAAGCCAACTTTCCAATCTCGGCAAGTGCACACTGCAGAATTTTTTTTTGGGTGTTATCCGAGTCTATCAAGTATCCTTTCCAATCGGATAGCAACACTTTGGTTGGCATGAAGCAAAAGCCAAAAAAAAAATAATCAAACCTTGGCCCAACACTCCAAACAACTGCGGTTTTGGCGGGAAATGATCATCAAGTCTTGCAGTTTTTGGTGGCACCAGAAACGGTTCAGGGATCATGATACTATTTTGAGAGAGAAATGACGGCTTTTGCCGATTCGCGGGTAAGGGAATTGCTTCCGATTTTTGATCCGTTGCCGTCCCATCATTATTCAATCACCCGAAATCTTCTTGATCCCAAACTTTGATCATTGCAGTGCTTTGCTTGGGTGCACAACGATTGGTACTGCTAAGGCCTGTGAGGGAGGGAGATTACTCATACATGCTGGATGGAGTGTCTTTGACGCTTTTTTGAAAATTTTTTTAGCATTTGGACATTAGCCTGCGTTACGACCGTCAATTGTCAAAGTGATTGGCAACTTGGAACCATACGGCGGAAATTCCATCTGTCCTTCATGCCAGCTTATGCTCCCTCGTCTTCCTTTTTTTTTTGGGGCTTGTAAGCATAAGGTAAGTATTTACATCTCCGGTCTGAGAAGCCGCAGCATCATCCTAATAATTAGTAACACGTAGCCTCCCGGCGCGCCATTCATTTACCGTGTGCGTATAGGGTATCCATCTACCCAAAGTTCTAATTTGAACACCAAAGCCATGGATATTTCAATGATTCGTTTTTGGAAATAGAAACTCACGATGCGGCCCTCCGTGAACTCGCGGTATTGACCGTTCCGTTTCTCTCTCACCCGGGTGGAAAAATCCCGATCCTGATCCTGATGATGTCGTACTCGGAGCCCACTCTGTAAGAAGAATATCATTCAATTACACCTCTGTATTTTCGGTTTTTCATTGCTAATATTACTCCACAATCATGCATCTATTATCAGAGTTGCTGAACGTTTGTGGGTCTAATGCGGCGACAATTGATGTAGCGAACGTTGGTGGATTAATGATCCACTTTTCTAACAGATTAACAGAGAGAGTGTAAGCTCCGGTGTGTATCAAGACCACTTATGGGCGGGAGCTTATTCTCAAGACGGGCAATTCAGGTTCGTGTTTTGCGTGTGTGTTTTGACCGTAGTGGACCCAAATGAGCAACTTGAACCAACCAACCAACCGCACTAATTACTGTAACTCGACAACCTTCTGACTAAGGCCACTCTTTTGCCTGATTCAGCATGTTCCTTGGCCCTGACTTCCACCATGTCTACATGGAGAAGCGCGGTCAATTTCCAAAAAATGCAACCTGTATGGATTTCCAGCCATGTTTTCACAAGTACGGTAAAGTCTTGTTAAATCCCCATTGACAATTCCACGTTGTAGCCTGTATATAAACATCCCTTTGTCGAGACCGATATATCCTAGCTTCAAACGTCAAATACATTTCTCAATTGTGCGCAAAGGACCTGTTAGTAGTGTTTGACGTTGACAAGTCGTAGATTATCGCTCTTCTGTCAATAGAGTGGATCACATGCCCGATGAATGTAGGTAACGGCCGCATGACCAGAAAGCATTTACCCTGGATGGATATTCGTATCCATACCTGACTAACTGAATAGAAGAAGTACACATGATATGGTCATCCTCTTTTCTCGATTTCATGTGGAAGTAAATGTCGTGGCAAGATCAGTTCAGCAGATAAGCAGCGGATAAGCCCGTTCTCCCATGCTCCATGCCGTTATAATGAATAGTTTTCATCGTGTTAATGTTGAATAAACTAGGTTGCGGCGTTAAGGACTACAATAAAATCTTAATGAAAGATAACCCATGCAAGTCACAAGGCTAGTACTGGTGGAGAAGAACAAAAAAGCAGGCAGGAAAGCATGCTGGATGCGTGAGACAGCTTGTGTGTGTGTGTACGTTCCTCATTGTTGCAAGCCTAGATAACTGTAGATTACCTATTAGATCAGGGCTAACTGTGCACGCTAGCGCTCCCGTTTGACAACCCGTATCGGATCTCGACGTCGAGAATCGATAAGTAGGATTTGGAATATCTCAATTAGATCGGTACAGCATTCAATTTGACCATCCGTGCAACCCGGCGGATACAAAGCGCCATAGTACGAGTACTAACTGATCTCGTTCCGCAGAAAGGACGTGTTCTGGCATAAATATCTACAAGCGTTTATGTCAAACTTTGGCGCATGCAATGGAAGGTGTTCAACTTCCTCTGATTTTCCTCGATCAGGTAGTCAGATCTAAGAAATTCGACAATTATCAGATAGGCCGGGACAGGCGGACCTAGCGGTGATAGCGATCACATTTCCGTAGCCTATCGATAAACCTTTCACTGCAGAACTTGCGCTAGTCTAAAGAGGCTGTACCTTTTTATTTTTATAAAGGAACGAAATGACTCTGGGAAGTCCTCGTGTCTGACTTCAGGTGCAGACCTTGAGCCTCGAGCATGCCTCGCGCCATCTCTCAAACTGCGCGGGAGGTGCTCATTCAAAGATCCCACATCTCGAAACCCTAATGCTTAGTATTCTGTTTGAAGGGAGGATCCTTTTACCAGTTGAAACTGAATGGATTTCATTACCGATATCAAGCTTTTTTTGTTCGCCCTGGACGAAAACTTTGAATTGACCAAAGGTTATCTACGAGAAGGAAGAGGCATTAAACCTGGTCAAGGAACCCGAGATAAGATATGATGAACGTTGGAGTGTTTGTTTGACTTGCTATCACCCATATCCATAAGTCAGATATTCCCATCATCGCTAGTGTTTGTATGAATTGGCAAAGTGAAGTTCCGTTTTTCGCATGATTGAAGTCCATTAATCGCGGAAACAAGAGCAGTGTCGATAGGACTTGATCGGACTACTTTGATCAGTAAAGGCTTTCGGTGCTTGTATCAGATTGCTAGAAGCCATCATCACCTTCAACGTTCGATATTCCGTAAGTCTGCATGAAGGTCTCATCATCCTCACATTTTGACGCCTCGTTGAAGACGAACCGGCGGGATCGCGAAGCACGATCAACCCTCAGGACTAGCTCCAAACACTTTGAACTAAGGTGACAATCCATCGACTCTGACGATCAAATCCGACTTGATTCCAAGCATGCATCTGAAGTTTCATGTCCAAAAGCACACCTGTTTACTGAGTGGTCATAGATGCATTTAATATCACCATTAAGCAATGTTGCAAGAAAGAACCACATCCGTCAACGCACAACTCAACAGCAAGGGCGGCATAAGGTTCCACAGTGACCGTGCAGACGCAACCTTGACTGATGTCTTTGAGACCAGGGGGTCAAACAGAAGACGAGCCCACCCATCTCACTAGCCCGTCACAGAAGCCGCAGATGTAGGAGGTGCTGGAAGATCATTCAACGCAGTGTGCATGATCTGTTCTTGCTGCGCAAGCCATGCTCCAAAAGCAGGACTTTTCAGCCAACTGAGATATCACAAAAAGGGTTTTCAGCATCAAATCACCATTTGAAAAATCGTAATCATCGGCTCACCGCTCATAGAATTCTGTCCGCTTACTTGTACTCTTGAAAGGCAAAACGCTACCATACAGCTTGAGAGAAGCGAAAAAATTGGCGTTGTTGAATGACTTGAGTCGTAATGCAGGTGAAGACCTCGTCGGTGTGGAGACCTTTTCGAGTTTATTTCCCTGTGTGGCCATTGAGGCCA